>DWTO01001263.1:0-16788 GCA_018244755.1 Jemadia pseudognetus
CGAATCGGGATTAGTACAAAGGACCACTCGATCGGTAGTTTGCAACTAACGCGAGCAAAGTGGCACTCATGGCAATAAATCGTGCAAAACAAGTTAATTGTCACAAAAAATACAAGAGATTGGAATAAAAACTTATAACTGTGACCCAACTTCTGCTGACGCGAGATAGAGCCGTGATCCTATGCAACGTTTTCTAAAGTCGCTTCCTTATACGTAGAGTTGAAAGGAAACTAAGAATTGGAAACTTTTTCTTTCCACACTAGGGAATAAGTTTAATTTTGGAATATCTGATTAGGAAACCTCGATCCTTGGATCAGGTACTATTCAGTCTTCCTAACTTGAAATTAACAATAGTAGTTCGGAGATTGGATTTTTGCCTTGTGTCTAAAAATAAACTCACCTCCTATTCCATTGGACATATAACTTAACGGATGAAAAGTGGAAGTGTACTGCACTCCTGTCTATACCTAAGAGGTGATACAGGCGTGAAGTTCTGTTGAAGAATATACTGGAACTATGAATGTGGATTTTTGCGGCTTTCATCTTCAGAATTCACCGACCAGAATAAACTTTAATATGTGCCGCCTCAATACACAAAGGATTTACTTTATAGTAAAGGAACTATTTATAAATAAATTGCCAAAACTGCTTGGTGTATGAAGGTATAACGCATTGGTCTCTGCTTAACCCGCTAGCAACAATACCTACCTAGCGGGACAGAAAGATAATGATAATAAGTACGTAACATCACGCCTGTTATCCCCCAAGACGTAGGCAGAGGAGTGTAGTATACGCCCACGTTTCACCAGTTACGTTTTCGTTTCACTATGGAATAGGAAATATATATATTTATGTATATATGGAAATTATACATTATTTTATATTTTCACTATTCATATGTAAAAATTTATATGGTACAAATGTAACATTTCTGTACTGCATACATATATGTATATCATAGGACTCTTATAGGGCAGGCAGAGAGCACGGCGCACCAAATATCTCTATCCTTATAGACCTGATCGTGCTTCTGCATAAGTCATTTAAATGAACATCCAAATAGTTTCCAACCAAGTGTGCAAATAGAGTTGCGCGTGGAGTCAGCGAGAGAAGCGAGTGTATGATAATTGGATCGCGGATACGTAATGCGAAGTGGCGACAGGAGTGGGAAGTTGCCGTAATACATCACAGACAAGCCCCAGATGTTTTGTGTATGTATATACACACAGACTCGTATAACTTCCTAATACGTTTGCTCGTGAGATACAGTAAATTGCATTAATAGTCAATTACTGTCCTCCCAAATAGACCGGCTGGGAAAGCAGAGCGGATTTTGATCGTGTTTAATTAACAACTTTAGCTCAGTTGAAAAAAAGTCTATTTTTGTATTTCTATTGTTTTAAAGCACGAGGATGCTCGAGCGAATTCTGTTAAAGCTCTTTTTAAAACACGTTCAAAATCTGATCTCTTCTCCGAGTCTGTCTGTTAGAAGGGCTTCTCAATTTACAGCGACGACATGATATAATCACAATGGGATATATATTACAAAAGAATATAATATTTGTTTGTAATATATAAGTCTTAGACATTAGATATATTCATATAAAGATTAAGATTTTTTTTAGACTAGACTTAATTTATAATCCGCCATAATGAATACACATTTAACCGCGTAGTGTATGTCAAAATATAATAAAAAAATGTATTATGTTCCTTTAAAACAATTTAGTTTCATTTTAAAATATACGCAGTCAGTGTCGTTCGTCTATGTAAGTAGGATGTCTAACACCCCACCAGAGGAGTGCAAAATGAGCCGCTGCCTTTGAACGATCGCTGTCTATTTTTTCCCGCCTTTTTTCCCAGAACCCAATTTTATAGCGTTCGGAGAATGAAAAATTACACATCGTCTGCGAGTTGCCGCGTTTTATTTTAGCTCGGCGCCGCCGCGGGCCTGGCGGAGGTAACACTCGGTGGTGTTCTGGCTGAAATATGTACTTTACACGCTCTACGTGACAGTGTGGCTCTACGGCTTCATACATTAGTCGTTTACGTATTTTGTGCATATGAAAATATATAACTAGTGGCTCAGTAGCGAGTAAATAGTTTTTTTTTTCAATTTGAAAGTTATTGAGGACCTTATGTCAAAGTGCATTTTTATAAATCTCTCCTCTGTGCTGCTGATTGATTATAGACAGTATATCTGACGTTGCCTGTGGGACCGTAAATAATGAATGTTTCGTTTAATTCAATTTGAACTATATAAATACTTCAATTTAAATGCATATTCCACATAATTTTTTGCTTCCTGCAGTGTTTTATATGTAAACTTTAATAATACCAAGTCCTATATACTAAGACAAATAAATATATATTCACGCCTGTTCTGCATAGTGGTAGACACAGACTAAGAATTTCCACCGGTTATGCATGTACTATGAAAAATAATACTATGAAAAATAAATATTGTCTTCACTGAAATACAGACGAATCTTCTGCTGTAGTAGACAGGCAGCGGCGAGCATGTACCACCAAGTGGCCCGACTGAGTATTACTAAACTACAATTTAAACTAATAAAAATAATTATTGTATTTTTACTTCGGTCGTACCTACTTGCCTCATTGGTTGTGTTGGTTGCAAGCACGACTGCCGATCGGAAAGTTCTGGGTACAAATCGCGGGTATGACATTACTGAATTTGTCTAATTTAGATTTTCTAGTAGTGTCTGGGAGTCTGGATTTGTGCCCGGTGCATGGCAATAGGCTCACCACCTATTCCATAGTGGGACGTAAACGTAACTGGTGAACCGTGGGAGTGTATTACATTCCTCTGCCTACCTCCTCGGGGATAACAGGCGTGATGTTACGTTTTTATTATATCAGCATTTAATCACGTGACATATTGTCTAGATTTTTCATCACTTTTCAATTGTGCTTGAGCCGTTCGTCATATATAATATTTATTCGCTGCAACAGAACCGGAGTGAATACGATTTATTCAAATGTCACATATAGCACTGCAATCTTTTAATTTTCAATATAATTATTGCACGGGTACAAGTTCACGAGAATAATTGGGACAGACAGGGCGCGGTTGCACGCTAATTAATAGAATTTGTCCGCCTGACCGCTTATCGGCGTTCGGTGCCGGGCACGACCTTTTGTTGTATAACGTGTCCGTTGGTTGTCATGGTTACACAATTCTGATGTTTAACTTGTATCGCACGCGAATTTACTTGATTGTTGTTAAACACCAAGCTTGTAGGTACATAATATGACATGATTATTAAGATATTGAACTAGATACAAATTTATTGTTCCACAATAGACAATGACATACGAATAAACTATTATTTTAATAAAAATATCACACAAAATATTTACATACTTTAAAAGACAAAATTTAATATTCATTAAATATAATAGTAAGCATGTTAAACAGTACTATTATTTGAACTTCCAAAATACTCATACTAGGTATTATTTAAACTAGAAATTTCTCGTAACGTTACATTCAAGAAGGCATCACTATTATCATTATATAGAATGTGTTAGATTACATTCTACGGATACATAGAATGTGCTTGTTTCCATATACAATTACGTTACCAAAGAATTGTTTGCAGTCTCTACTTTCACTTAGAAATTTACAATGAATATTAAATTACGTCATTACGCACTCATATTAAAAATCAAAACATACACTGTAGATAAAATAATACTCTAGTGAAGGGCATTATCACTGCTCTATTCCTCACCGATTTTAAAACCCATCTTACCGCCCCCTTTCTTATACAATTTTCCAAATAACTAAAATAAAATTTTTGGTGGCACCGCAATCATTTGTGCGAAATGTTATTGTATAAGAAAAGGATTCATCATTGAAATTTGCAGTGATTGCCCCGATAGTTATTTGCCGAATACAAGATTTTACAGAGACTATTACTATACTAAGAATAGAGGGATGTACTTTTTGCTAATAACCAACGAACATTTGTCTGACAAGTGTCCTGGTTGCGAATTTTTATGATGCAATGTCAATACGAGAAATGTTTTTTTTTTGTTTCGATCTTACACGTAGATCAAAGGTTTTTATTCAACAGATGCACAATGCCTCGGTCTCATTTCGGTACCATCCAGCCCTAAAGCGGCACAAGGACTGAATAATGCTAATTACTCACTCCATGTCGGTAACATGGCGCGTGCGTACGTTCACTCCAAAAGCAAATGAAAAAAAAACCACATTCACCGGTCACCATAAATAGTGGATTTGGTGCCTTAAAAGCGAATGGTATTCATGAATAAAAATACCTCGCCAAAATCGAAACGGCCGCAATTAAAGCACGCTAATTCTAAACACAGGGTTCGTTAGTTCGCGTAGGGCTGCCCTTCTAGAAAACAAGGTAGTCACAGAAGTTTTGTTTTACTAAAGCGATTCATCTAGAATTCTGTTATATACCATAAATCAATTTTAATATACACTTGATGGTAATACGAGCATTTACACATGAAATTGTACATAAATTGATACCTTACCATTAGATGGTTATACACCACATAAGAGCAGAATTGCTTTAACAATGCGTTCCTCCCTATTTTAAACCGTCTAGGCCAGTACCTGCATAAACGTGAAGTGAAAATATTTGACGTTCTTCTTACAAAACACTCGCACAAAATGCAATATTGAACGCAGTTTATGAACGGGTAATATTGTAAGGTGCACATGTGAGTCCCAACCCTGCAGATGCGCCTACGCAGCAGGCCTACGCGATGATTTAACACGGTTGGCACGACTCAATGGGATTTATGAATTTTCGAAGGCACGCGGCTCCCATTGTACGTACTTGTATCCGTACGTATTATGAATTTTTAATGCAACATTGTATTAAATCTTGTTGGCAACTAGAGATATGTTATTGAATTAGAAGCTAAATATAGTATATCACCGTATTTAAAAAAAATGTGAAAGAATTAAATAGTATCGTAGCGTATCGTAGTTACGCAAACTACCGCGTTTAATCTGTTGTAGTTATGTCCTACTATATATAAATAGGTGGTGAGACCATAGTACACCGTAGTTTGCATAGTGCGTAAATAGTTATTAGATAATTTATTAAAACTGACCTTTAATATAAATCGTTTAACATAAAGAAGTTGTATATTCCTACGTATTATTCTTATAATGATCGAAGCCTTACGCTTAATATCAAATGTTTAGCATGTAATTTTACGCATTTTAAATCTGTTATCTTAAAATACCGAAATATGAGCATAACTGTAATACAAAGCGGAGAATACGATTATACAAAATCAGGATATACTATATTATCGACATAAATATATCGATATAAATCAGGATTATACTGAAACTACATAGAAAACAGTGGAGACGATGTTGTAATGTTAGACAACACGTCAAATTCAGGAAAGTAAATAATTTAGTATCAACTCTTGAACAAATTTCTTTTGGAAATACACACTTTCATGCGAAGAATCTCATCTCATCAGTCTTCAGACACGGAAGCCTACCAATTATTACCGTCCACGTGAATATTAAGAACCGAACAATGCAAAGAGGAAAAAAAAAGCAAATCGAAATGCAAATAAAGAACAGCACAGAATGTTCGGCGCGCGCGACACTCCGTATCTAATTATGAAAAAGAAAGTTCTGATTACATCGTGACGCTATTAAAGATCATACATAGTCGTATTAAGGTCGAAATTAGATTGGTCGGCGCTAGTGCGTGATGCTCAGTTTACGAGATAGGAGTGTCAATAAATAACAATGGGTATTTAGCGGTGTTTAGATTCAGATGTCGATGAAAGCGCGAACATTCCGCGCTGACGAATGCGATCCCCGAGATGGATATATGAGGTCGTTTGTCTCTTTAAGGTTATTGTAGCTATGGTGATTTATCAGATGCATAACGATTGCAAAATTAGTTCAGAAGAGGTTACGTGAGGGAAAGGGTCCAACAAAATTGCAAAAGTCATGTCGGGAAGATCGAACTGGTGCCGTCCTAATGCGGTATTGTCATTCAAATGTAAAAAATCCTGGTGGTACTTAAGATGAGATTAACCTCGAAATAAAAGACCTTGGTAGATTTTCTTCCCACTTTTCCTTTCTTTAATATATCTATAGACTTCCGTTTAAGTACAATTCCATCTACTGACCATTGAATTTATTTCGTATACGATGTAAGCAGCAAATGAGCAGCAGTTACAAGAGTGTCGCCAAGAATACTTGTAACCCGTTTCGAGCAGGATTGTGAATGGGTTTGTTTGTGTCTGAAAGTCCAGTTAGTTGTACTTATTAAAAGACCTATTCATTACAAACAGAACTTTGGGAATTGGATTGTTAACACTTACGGCTCTGGTTGATACAGGGTAAATGAGTAGAGTTGCAGTTAGCATTTACATATTTAATATTATCTTCCTTCGAAACTAGAAACATAATGTAACTGTATTCAACTGCGGTAACAACATCATATGATCTGTCGTTAGAATCTTTTCACATCCTCGCCAAGATATTTTCTGTCCTACATTTAACCAACTGGAAACTTTTTGTGTCAATCTCTAGCTAATTTCCTTTATTGTCACTAATATTAATAATGCAGGAATATGAGACGTTTGTATATATGTACATGTATGGGTAATACCCACAACTCTGGACCCACAACCTCAACCTTAGCAGTCAGTTTTACTAACCACGGTAGTAACCTGGCAGTTATACCACATTATTTTAACTATCAGATAACTAATTCGATGGTTTTAGCGATTTTTAATTTTTTCAGGATATCCGTTAGCGCCGTATCTTGTGAAAGTCTTGTGGGAGGTCATTCGTTGCTAACCATAGTATTTAGTGTTTATTGTTTCATAGCGTACATAGTGCACACACCATCAACAACCGTATTCGTGGGGTATTGCTTAGCAATTTTAACATAATCTAGTAACATTACAGTTCTGCGACATGACGTCTGATAGAATTAGCTGTCACTTTAGCTGCGAATTTTAAGGATTTGGATTGTCTTTAGGGTATTATAATATTACCATACACAATATTTTGCAATGTTTTTGTATTGTAAACGATAATAATGCAACACATTTCGTTGCACTGCACGCTGTGGGACACGCCGGTAATTTCGTAGCGCATAGAAAGTGTTTTGCGAAATAGCCGTGTTTCTGTAGGAAATTGTTTTCCACGCCTGATTTTCTCTTGATCGATGAAAGTTATTGATTTCACCAGCGATGTGTTTCTTGCGTCGCGGTGTCGGTGTTGCCATTATCCCTAATTTCTATGTGTCAGAGTGTCTGTTCCGTTATTATAGCTAATTTTGTCTGACTGTGTCTGTCAACCGTCTTTGTAAGTGGCGAGGACTATTATCGTGGCGCCTTTCGACTTTAGTGCTCGTATATTTCGAAATATTGTTTTCCTCTCTTGTGTGAGTTGTTTTGATGGATAATTAATGAATATATATTCTTCCACGGTTTTGGGACGTGCCTTATGCTTAGCTACTAGGGTAAATGTGCCAATAGTGCTTAAAACGCTCAACGGTTGACTAAGACATTACATCGCTATTGCTAATTCGATTCGATTTTTAAACGTTATTAATGCTATTATTACGATTTTTTTATAATAAATGTTGGCTTTAATAAAAGATCAAAGACTACCGCGGGGAACTAGTAATAGTATGTAAAAAATATTTTTATCTTGAACACTTGACACTTGTGTCCAAATAAAGCCTTAAAGCAGCAGTACTACAGCAGCAACAACAGCAGTGCAGTAGTACCTACAATAAATGTACCTTCTTACCAACTTACACGCAATGGACCGCATAATAAGAAAAAAATAATTGATTTTCGGTCCTTCGAGCCGGATATGGAATTCAAAATGTACATATAAACTTTTCACACCTAATGTATAATACATATTAATGTTTTAAAATTCCACAATCGTAAAACATATTAGAAGACACTGCCGTGTGCCTGGGATTTCTAGAAGGTACTCAGAACAGTTATTTCTGGCACACAGCATCAGAGTACACTCGCGCTTACTAACCGAGCCGAGGTCAGGCATAAAACGTTTTAATAACATATTTCATTGATACAGAAATTATTATTGTATAGAATATTGCCTACGGGTCGCGTATTGAGTTTGTTCAATACATAATTATCAGTCATGCACGAGTTAATAGCATTGATATAATAATATAATGAATACATAAAAACTGCAATCGGCGTACTTACATTATAACGAAATGAATCTATCTACCTTGACTTGTTTCTTAATAATACCGACATAATTAATTTTGGTTTAATGTAGCAAAGATGTTTGCTATTTTTTATATCTCTTTTGTTGATTAATGGTTTGTACCTATCTTTTATGTATGAGCTTACTTTACAAAAGACTCAATAAAAACGACATATATGTTATTATTTACAATTTTACTCGTAATAAATTAAATTACATTTGCATTTCATGGAGTGAGAATTGATGTTTACATTAAACGAGGTTATGTGCTAATATCATCAACATTTTCTTAAATAAACCTTTTACTGTGCCTCTGTTGGAAAGGGCTTCCTTTAAGAAGTGGTAACATAAAAAAGCTACATAAATTACATGCAGGCATTCTAATATTGAGAATTTAATCAATACCTCTCAATGTACTGTTTGAGGTAGATATGAAAATAAGTAATATTACGCCCGTAATTCTTACAGGACGATGTGATCGCCCAGCGACAAAGTCCTAGAAATAAATGTCATCCCTGAAGAGGTAGGCAAAGCGGAAGATAAGTAATATCATGATTTTCCTTAGGATCAACCAGAGGAAAGATGAAAGAACAATAAAATGAAAGAAGCACTGAAAATACCTTGTCTCAAACAATATCACTCGTAAAATATCCTATTATTTTAAGTTACGCAACAGCTATCAAGTGCACAGATTACCAAATCGAGCGACAAGATCAAACGTGTCGAATTATCTCAATGACAGTAAAGGTCGATCTGAGGATGTCGATAATAATTATCGCTTTAATCGATAGGTACCCCGATACGATAACGTGACGAAATGTTCCTTTGTCGTACAAATGGAGATGGTGTAGATGAGTGAGTATGATTAAGTACACATGTTGGGATTGCAGATTTGAGCCGTGAGAAAATAATGTACGCCGTTCGACGCCAGTCATAATTCACGCGAGGGTGGGGTTGGTACATTGGTGGGATTTGAATACGAGGGCTGGAGGTCATCTTTAACGTAGAACACAAGCATTGTGTTGAACACAGGAAGACGTCTGTAGAAATCTAAATAAACTATAATAATATTATTATTACGTAAACCTAACTGGTGAAACAGAGAAGGGTTTTACATTTCTCTGTCTACCTCTTCGGACATTACAGGCGTGATTTACGTTTTTTTTTATTATTATTGTTCAATTACAATCTACAGAATTTATTCTTACTCTTCGGACCTGAAAACAGAAATGAATTCGATTTGAACTACAAATTATATATTTTAGCTACAAGTCTCTTTCGGTCTTAAGGAAGATGGTGGTAGACAGATATTTACCGTTTTTGAAAAATAGCAATGTCGACAAACAGTTCACCCTTGTGACAACATGATGGAAATCACGAATCCAGCCCTCATATCCTTGTACCATCATCTATCATCATCTACTATCTAAAAACCACCTACAATAGTTTGAGAGTTGCAATTTTGGAAAACGGATTTTATTTATACGGCTTTATTCGCTAATTTATTAGTGATGATATACAAGAGACTTATTACCGAATACTGTTTATATAGTTAGAAAAAACGGAAACAGTGTACAAGTCTATTTAAGAACCCCGAAATCTATAACATCTAATCACTGTTACTATAATAACTTTTGTCAGTTTGTAATGGTTGAAATCATAATCGTACTCAATGAATTTAAAATGAATGTAATAATTTAACCACCCACAGTCAATCCGAGTATCGTCAAATTACCAACTCGATAGCTAATTGATTCGAGCTACCAACGCCCCCTACATTTGGCTACAGAACACCTAGTCAGTCATCGAATGCGCACTTGTTATCTGGACCAAGGCGAAATGTTAATTACAAAACCCATACTGATCATGTTTCCACCAAGAAAATGATATCAACAACTACGTTCTTATCATAAGGCATTAAAGCTCCTTTTCTCGAAGCCTTGCTGTTACACACCCAAGTGGTGCGCCGTGGGACAATATTTGAGGTTACAATCGATTTCTCGCAATTCATTATTATCGATGCGTTCTAGTATCGATATTGAATCGCCGTGAGCAAAAAAGTTATGAATGGCTCGCATTTCGCTCCAAATAACTAATATATATTAGACACGTTAAACATTATTACGTTCTGCGGCGACTACAAAATAAAATCACATTAACTAACTCATTTTATGCGAATGTAGGACGTATTTTGTCAGATATACAAGCTACATTGCCGTGTAGGAAAACATTTATAGGATTTTCAGTCGCTGTTCATTACATTTTATACGAAGCGCAGTTGCTGGTGAATATTGCCCACATTCGTTTCTTATTACGGTGTGGTGGAGTTTACACAGCTAATTCTGACTAGAACGTTTTATTTCATAATAAAAAGGCAAATTATAACCAAAACATATATCTTAACACGATAAATTTTGAAGTACATCGTATTGATGTGCTTACATTTACGTACTTACACATGTGTACAGGTATGCTTGTATTTTAATCGGGCGGCCGATGCAAAGGGCCTATTATTAAGATAGCAAGAATCTTGATTTAATCGACGCGAGGGATCAGATCGCAGCTGTTTTTCCACAATCGGGGTACCCAGATGACTTGCGCGACTGTGCGCGATAAACGAGCCGTAGAGTAAGACATTAATAAAATAAATGGATATACGGATCGTATGTTTAGTATATTAAAGAAGTCAGCTCGAATATATCTTACACTTGTATGTACCGTACAATATTCAACAGTAAACTGATAAAGTAAACTGATTACAAATATATTTCGGATTGTTTTTCGGGATAGCCCAAATAGTTTCGGATCAATTCGGATTCGTTAAATATCGCATGACAAACATTTTGTTGACGGTACGTTTAGATGCCACTTCCCTATCTACTTGTTTGTATGCCTTTATATGGTTTCAATAGCACGACGATAAAAGGAATCTGTTGGGCTATGAATATGAAGTATTAACAAAAACTAGAAAGGAATGCGGGTCCCCAATTTTGTATAGTATATGTATGGACTTAAATACCTATTGTATGGGGTTTGTTTTACTATGGGCTTAATGTAGTTAGACTCATAACACTATTGGTTGGCCAAATACTTATGAGTAATCACAGATGTGATAATGGCGGTCAGTACCTACATACAATTTTATCATGTCATGTTACCTTGAAGTAGTTAATTGGAAAGAAACGATTACCGGAATTTCATTTACCCTATTAACAATAATTAATATCGTCTGTTCTACTGAATTCTCTGACAAATTGAGTTCTCATAAATCCATAATACTTTGTGCAATGATAACGTATCTTCTTGAAAGTGAAGTGTCGAACATAAATACTTGCTGTTCTATGGGGATGTCGTCTTTTCACATGACTGTTTAATTACTAGACGTTAGACAACGTTGAGTTTGAGATACGAATTGGAATGTTACAGTTACAGTATCCAAGTGAGATGCAAAGTTATGCCAACTCGGGTGTGGTCGTGTTACTTAGATAGATGACTTCTAGTGGCCAAATTACTACTAAGAATTCATTCATCCGGAGGCCAGCAATCGTTGAATCTTCTCGGAGGCCACAAAGACAGCCTATAAATCGAATAAAATGCCACTAACATGTATTTCCTCCGCTCAAGTGCTTGTACCATCAACGAAAATACCACAAGCAATTATTCATAACCGCTCTCGGCTTGCTTATTGTAGGGATACTTCCACGATCTACAAACGCATCGCAGTCACGAGCTCCATAAAAACAACAAAACGATAATATTAACCAGAAAGGGCAAAGAACTTTTTGACTTTCAAAAAACTTTATTTCACATATTATGATTAAATCCTACATGCAACAAAATATACATTACGAAATCGATACGATTAAAATAAAACCATATAGGTATCGTTTTGCGGTTAACGATACGATGGCGAATTGTAACCGAAGGGATTCGATTAAATGGCAAACAAAATCGATTTGATTTGTTGATCATTTTAAGGATCTTATTGATACTTAAGACAGTTTATTGTTATTGCCTATTGATGAAGAACTATTTAACAAGGGAGATTGATTTTGATGTGTAGAAATGTTATCTTGTATTTAAGAAGAATGCAATAAACTGCATATTTTTATGTACTCTATTGTTCTTGGTAACTTCTAGTTTATCTTAGTACTTAATTCATCGACAACCAGATAGTCATAATAAATTTGTTGTGGTTGGCATAAACGAAGAAAACCCTACCCGCGCCGCACCCAAGTACCGAGTCATTATTATTTCAAAGTTAAACCGGCCTTGTACCATCAGCCTTTCGAAAAGCTGAAACTATACTAAATAAAAGATTCTTGTTATACATATACAACTATACTTTCCACCGGTTTATATAAACTTTATTCGCATATACAACGTAAAAACGACTTCTATGAACCACCATGATCTTCAGCGCCGTGGAAAACTGTAAACGAAAAGAGTAGTGAGTATGTTTACGTTTTCTTCTAATACTACAGAGTTACGCATATTTCAAATATAAACATCACGACTGTAATCCTCGAAATGGTAGGCAGAAGAGTGCAGCACATTCCTACGTTTCACCATTATACGTAACGTTACGCTCATTTACGTCCTACCATGGAATAGTTGGTGAACCTATCGTCACACACTGGACGCAAATACTGACTCCGAGTTACTACTAAAAATTTCAACAACAATATCTAAGTAAGAAAAATCCAATAGTAACCGACCCGCGATTGGAACTCAGGACCTCTCGATTAGCACTCGAGCAAAGAGACAACGAAATTAGTGGTATTGATCAATTATTGATAACAACATCAAATATTTTGTTGGATACAAGGCATTCACTTCCAATGCGTTTCTGTTCTGCTTATTTATCGATTTTAACATTAATAACGGGCTTGCGTAGCTAACCCACAGCCCACTGCCAACCGGCCTACGCTCGCCGCGCGCGACTCTCGATGCTTGTCGATACTTATTTATCGATAATCGCTAATCGAGCGAATAATTTCGATCAATTGGCGAATCTAATGCGCGTCCAGTGAGTGTGTGGTTCGGGTGTGCACGAACCGGATAGCCTTGAGCATCATGTCACAGCAAATTTCTCAGTATCGTGGTGACTTACTGGACAACTGTAGGAAATCAGAAGACACGAATATGATTTACGAGTACATAGTTGTAAAATGCAATTTGAGTAATCGCGAATACTTCATAGTATTATTAATTAAGATTTTATATCAGATAAAATTCCCTTGTCATTATCCAGTTCGTTAATAATAATAATGAAACAGTATCGCGATTGAGCAGCGTGCGCGCTACGCATGCGATTCTCCAACGACTGCGGTATAGGGTGAGAAGAATCTAGTATTAACACCCTGGTAATTATACACTTGAATAATAGAATTATTATATCATATATAACAATAAAAGGTCTTATAAAAAGAAACTAAAATGAAGCTAACACGGTGACGTAACGCTATGATATTATTATGATGACGCTATAAACAAAAAATATAGGTAAAGTTATTTGATATTAAAAATTAGGAAAACATAATTATTTTTAGTAAAAAGAAAACCTTTATACTGTCTTTAAAGTTAATTGAACAGTACTAAATTTGATTACACTAAAATCTGTACTTAGCCTTGCCATCAAAATTCATTTTACCTTCATAAATATGCCAAAAATGACAATGATTAAACCTTACGAAACATAAGCCGCCTCGGGGAAATTCCTTGAAAATTACACTTGAGGAAAAAGCCCACTTACAATTTGATTACACCGAACCGATTAAGCTTCGTGAGTGTGAGGCGGTAGATGTAATATTTCTCTTGTCAAAATATGTACACATGTATCGCTAAAAGAGTAGACGCAGAAGAACGCGAGTTGTTTTTATGTTCGGGGAAGGCCTACACGTGCAGTAATGACGTCTGTGGGCTAAGGTGATGAGGACGACAAAGTATGTGTTCAGGTATGTATGTGGGTATATGTTTATGTGTGCGTGTCTAGTTACTAGAGGATAGCTTTTTCACAGAATGGGATCATGAATGGGGAACGGGGAATGGGATCAGAACAGAATCGTAAGTAATAAATCAGAACAAAAAACCACACAAAGTGAATTTATCCTGTTAGTGATCTACAAAGGTCATTATAGCACAACAGTAAACACTTAATCGAAATTTAATGTAAAGCAAAGCAACAATTATAATCTACAAGTTTGATAGACGTAGTCCATTATGACTTGATACAAAAGGCCCTCGATCTGACCGCAGCAGCCCCCGGGCCTATTCGCAGAAGGACACGACAGTAAATCCTCATTAAAACAAACAAACGGAACAACCGTAAGTAATGTAAGTTACAATGAAAGGTTAAAACTACAATATGGGGGAACGGTCCTTTTGATGTTATGATTGGACACGATATTTTGCTTTACGGCTTTCAACCTCTACCTAGTTTAATTGAGTTGTGCGCTGCGAGTAAGTTGGTTCTCCAGCTATATAACTCACGTGCATATGACTTAACACACCTAGGTATAATTTTTTGGAATAGCCTGACTAGTTTTAAACCTCTTCGAAGTTCTGTTTCGTGAGCTCCATCGGTCGAAGTCTCACTAAGATCCGTCAGGCTATTTTGGAAAAACTGTATGTACTTTATATGGAAAACGGGATGTAGTTTATACGAAAGTTAAATTATAAAGAAGCTGTCTGTACAATTGTTAAAAAAAAGCGATACAATAAAAAAGGGTTAAAAGTACATACTTTTATATTTCCACAATTGAGTAAGGTTTTCCCTCAGAATAAGTGATGACGTCTTTTTATGTTTTTGTAACGCTCAAAAGAATTTTTTACAACGAAATTTATATAACTTTTCATATTTTACATAAAAGACCGTACTAAAAATGTTTTCATTATCATTTGCGTTAGGCACAGAGCTTCTGACTGCAGCCGTTCGCAGGTCATCATTCTATTTAGCCTGTGGTCGTCCTAAACTACGGTTACTTTGTAGCAAATTACAGTTAGGCTAGCTAGTAATAAATAGAAAATCCTTAATTACACCAGAGTTTCATTTTCAAATCACGACACACCTTTCTCCATACAGCTCCAACGAGCATTCTGGATAGTGAGACATTAATTAATTAAATTCTGTAATTTTATTGCTTCGGCTTACGTGTAATACACCCGAGAAGATTCTTCATGCATTACCTGAAAATAAAAATTAAAATACTGTTAGAATTAAGTGTTTTTTTATATTCTAAAATGTTATTGAACAAGGAAAAAATATTTGTGGAAGAAGTAAGGGAGGTCTATAAGGATACAGATATTTGGCACTCATTATCCACTGTCTACCCCGTAAGGGACCTGGCGTGAAGATATGTAATCTTTGGTGTAGATATTCTGAATTTTGCAATACTTATTACAGTTATATGGTTTGTCGGTGATTAAATAATTTACCTGAAAAAGGTATTTGAAAATGGTTTTTAAGACATATTTTATATTTTCCATTAGACGTACTACAATCGGTTCAAAAAAGTTTTAAACAATCAAACGTTTAAAAAAATACGGTACCATGTGGACAATCGCGGAGTTTAAATTCTGATGTTTGGCGATACACAGACATGTTCATTCGGAAACTTAATGGATGTACAATCGCCATAATTCTGATCTAATACATGTAGCAACATACCCGCTGAATACTGATGTACGATAAGCGTTGGGCAACTAACTGATCGCTGCGCGGTTGTCCTCTTCTGGCGTGCAGTGAAAGTGCTTGGCCAGAAGGAGCGAGCCACCTGTTGAGTTGCTAATGACTAGGAGAAATGTTTGAACATGACTTGAGGGAAAGTGATGATGCTACCTAGGACCGCGCGTTCACCGCTAAGAATTCACAGTATTTTTTACCTATTATAAACATTTTCTATTCTATATATATAAGATTGTAGACGGGGACAAGACAAAATTTTAAAGTGGTTAAAATACACAAGCGAACTTATGGAGAAGGAAAAGTTAAAATGATTATTAAAGGAAATTAAGAGTAATAAAAATGACATATGTCTAAAGTATTTTTACATGCTTAAATCCGAATGATCCGATTAAACTTGGTTTATATCTTGACATATCAATCCTTCGAAGTATCAGGGAAAGAGAAATGCAGTGAAAGTCTTCAATGAGTGGCGTTACGCACGAATTCCTACTGAAATTTGGCAAGTAATCTGAATCGATTTAGTGGTTGTATAAAACCGGTGAAGTTATCTAGGTGTCGTGTTGTATAACTTAAACACGAATCGAATATTATCTACAGATGTCATAGAACAATAGAAATCGGTAGGACGGAACGAACGGTACGTAAGTCGATACTGAACAAAATAAATTATATTCCTAAGATAATACTACAAATCGTATTTTATATAAAATAATTGTGTTTTGAACAAGCAAACAGCCAGCTCTTGGGCAGCTAGTGTAATAACAAACGATGAGCATTATAATTAATATAATCATATGGCATTAAGTTAATTTAAACTATTTTTCATGTTGATCATAACTAAATGTAATATTGT
>DWTO01001264.1:0-16788 GCA_018244755.1 Jemadia pseudognetus
CTATAACATAATATAAAGTAGCAATATCACTCTCTCAGTATAAATTCTAGCCTATTGGGTAGTACAATATCAAATAGTAAGCATGCCTGGATTTTACAGACAATTTCTCAAGCAATTATACAGATGACGTTGGAGACCATATCCTAAATATAAGTAAAACGAAAAGATATTAAGCTAATATGGAACATTTGAAAATAAGTATGAAACAGATTCTCCGTTATGTGTTCTTCGGACGGCCTCTGCTAACATCATGGATACATCGATACACTGTATCTTTGGGCACTCCTGCATGTGCCTCTCTTGTGGGATTGTATTTGTTACAACAACAGCTTCTAAGCATGCATTATTGATCCTTGATATAGCTGGCCCGGAGAAAATTCCATGAGTAAGTATTGCATATACTTTGGTTGCACCAGCTTCTATTAACTTCTCCGCAGCGTGACAGATAGTTCCACAGGTGTCGGCCATATCATCAACCAGAATGGCAGTACGGTCTTTGACATCACCAACTAGAACCATAGAAGCAACTTCATTCGCCTTTTTACGTTCTTTGTGAATGAGAGCGAATTCCACATTCAAACGATCAGCGATTGATGTCACTCTTTTAGCGCCTCCAGCGTCTGGTGATACGACAATGCTCGTTTTCCAATCAGGAATGTTCTCCTTGATCCATTTGAGGACCGCTGGTTCGGCGAAAAGGTTGTCAACGGGGATGTCAAAAAAGCCTTGTATTTGGGATGCGTGGAGGTCCATAGTTATAATGTGATCAGCGCCCGATACGGAGAGGATATTCGCAACGAGTTTGGCGGTGATCGGCGCTCGGCTTTTGTCTTTTTTGTCTTGCCTCGCATACGGGAAGCAAGGGATGACCGCAGTTACGCGGGAAGCCGATGCTATTTTACACGCGTTAATCATTATAAGAAGCTCCATGAGATTGTCGTTGATCTCTCCGCTTCCGCTTTGCACGATGTAAACATCCTCACCGCGGACCGACTCGCCGATCTCCACACACGTTTCCATGTTGCTAAACTTCTTAGTTACAACTTTACCAAGATCGATTCCGAGGCGATCCACGATCTTTTGCGCCAAATCCGGGTGCGAGCTTCCACTGAAAACCTTGATATTCGGCATTCTGGTAGTCAGAGGTAACGCGAGATTATCTAATTTATTCACTACTTTTTCTAACGATATAGTTGATTTCATCAGCACCAGAGAGAAATGACCTCCGGTCCGTCGGCCGCGGTATGTGTTACGAGTATAAAATGTTGAACTATTTATGCGTGTCTTATAAATGTTATTAATGATAAGAGTTCAGTACTTGTGGCAACGTGGGGACGCGCGCTGTGCCGCAAATACGCCACAGTCCACACGCGCTCGCCTCGCACGCACGTTTTTATTTTATTCAATGAATTGTCAAGATGAACGAAACTGCAAGGGCAAAGAGCGGTGTGACCAGTTTTTTGTTCGAATTTGTAACTTGATCGACCACGGACTTTTTTGCTTAAAAATTGTGAATTTCGGAAATAATTGATTGTAAAATTGTTGTTGTAATAATAATATATGATAATAATTTAAGGTTAAGGTAATCTTAAAATTGTTGTTTGCTATTATAATTGTTATAATTTTTTTTATTCTTGTAAATAACTTTGCAAATGAAACTGCATGATTCGACATTATTATTGTAACTTCAAAAAAAAGTAACTGATTATCACGAAAACTTAAATTTTGTTTCTAAATGAGGTAGACAGTTTTGGTGCATTTTACACCGTAACATGGAAGTGCATTAATTATGCTACATATTTTAGTCTTATATTATGTAATATACTGTGCAAATTAAATAGCTATATGTTTGTCTACTTGTCGATTATTTACGACTGACCAATTATGTAAATTATGACACAATGTTTAATGCATATTTTATTTTCCACACAATCTATTACGTCCAAGTTTCTACATTTAACACTTGTTTATTTTATCTATGGCTGACGTCAACGGTTATAATTGTTTTGATGTTATTTTTATGACATCTGTGACGTTACTCAAAAGTCAAATGTCTTCAATACTTCCATTTGTATTTTGTTTTGGACACTCGAATATCTTCTGTATTTTCGTTATTTACCTTTCATCCTTTCCAAAACGTGGTATTTTTTTCTAGTGTATTGTAGTGTGATAAAAATACCTTGTGAATCGGAGTAATGGAATAACCTTGTTGATAAAGTATTTTAATAATACGAATAAACACAGCAATGGAAATGGCGGGAGTTGAAGATGGTGCAAGTTCCACGAAAATCAAGCTGCTTCGTTGCATGGAATGGCTCCAAAAACAGAACGAATTGGTGCCGAAAAAGCTGTCGTTGCAGAATCAGAATTATATCCAGTTTATTATAGAGTGCAATGCCCAACGGAGGAACTTTCTTCTCTCAGTACCAGAAGATGATACAAGTGTACCCGCGGCTGTAGACGAAGCCCCTGTGAAACCTCTGAAAGTGGTGTGTATCTTAATATATAATTAAATAGACAGGAGAAAGGTAGTCAAACGTTGCAATAGAGAATGTTTAACATAACTTATACTTCAATAATCGCGTTATGCAAGAGCGAATGCTGACTCTAGGTTCGATTCCTGGGTCAGGTATTACACCTTTTTTTATACTTAGATTTACTTAAAGAATCCTATCCTATCCTACTTCCTACTAATATTATAAATGCGGAAGTTTGTGATGATGTATGTATGTTTGTTACTTTTTCACGAACGAACTACTGGACTGATTTGGATGAAACTTTACATTAATATAGGGTATACATCAGAATAACATACAATTTGTACACGATTTGGCTACAATTTGTAATGATTTTATGCATTTTTGGTCACAATATAACAATACATGTCAATTAATTCGGAAAAAATCTGCCCTCTGAGAGCTATCTTGGTGTATGCTACCTAAACCATTGCAGTTACACAAAGGTGATGGACCATAGGATTGTTTGTCGTGAATATTTCGAAATAAGTCTGTGACTGCATATACCTGCTGTTTATGTGGAAGCCATTATAACCAAAATTGTGAACCATAAATTTAATTGAATTTTATTCTATTTTACAATGCACATTTTAGTATATCCTTATCAAGATCGATATGTTTGTCACCTTAAGTATTTCAAGTAGATAAACTTTGTCTTTCACACTATATAATTTGGCTGATTAGTTTAATAGTTATCATGATATGATTGACTTAATGGAGCCCCATAGAGCGCCTATAAGGTGCGGCGCTCGACGAGGGGGACGAGGGGTGATGCAATGAGACAGACCAAATTCTACACAAGCGAAACCGCTGGCAAAAGCTAGTATCTAATAATAATCACTGTGTGTATATTATGACTTAAGATTTCATACAATTTTAAATAACTTGTTCATTGCTAAATAAATTTAGGCTCTCAATTTCATCTGTTGCCATGTATTATCAGGCCCTTCTTTACGCTCATGGCTTAAGTAATGTTATTGTACAGACATCTGACCTGTAGTTCTAGATGAGGCAGGCAGAGGAATGTAGTATACATTTCACTAGTTATATTTGCATCCCACTATGGAATGGGTGGTGAGCCTATTGTCATACACCATGCACATTTCTAGACTCTGAGCCACTACTAGAAAATCTAATAGTGACTAACCTGAGATTTGAATCCAAGACCTCTTGATCCACAGTTGTGCCTGCAACCAAAATGACCAACAAGGCATACTACATACTATTATTGCTTTTTTGCTTATAATATGGTATATTACCGTTTCTCTTATAATATTCTTTCTTCAAGCCTTTGTGTCGGCTCCGGGTGGACAATCTGCGCATGCTTTGTGAGTGGCATGAGTGCCAATGCTACTTCACGGACTATGAGCTATTTCAGAAGCATGTTGTAGAACACTTTACTCCTGAAGTCAAGGTGGATGCAGGTGGTGAGTGCATTTCGATAATCATTCCTTGTTTATGTGTTTTAAGGATAGGGATAGGACAAATTGAACAATAATTAATAATTTTTTATTGTTTACTCTAAATTATAACTTTTAAATATCCTTTTAAATATTCCGTATGTGGTTTAAAATAACTGTAGAGAGCTTTAGTTGAGAATTTGATGTAGAAAACTTGAAAATCCTTCTGTCATTTGAGGTTATATTTATGTTGATGACCAGTACTTTACCATAAAGTAGCTTTCTATGTATGTAGGATTTATAGCTACTAATTGATAAACTCTTATCATATATAACGTTAAGTTTAATATGTATTACACAAATCATTTTTCAGATCAACACGCTTGCCTCTGGGACATATGTAACTTCAAGACCCAAGACTCGGAGGAAATGTTGCGTCATATGCATTACCATGCCCACCATGCGAGGTTGCTGGCGATTGGTTTCAACGGCAGGGCCACAATGAATCTGGAGAGATGCAAGAAGGACTCCAGCAACAGAAACAAGTTGCCATCGATGATAGCCAAACATTGCTGTTTGTGGGTTGGGTGCTCGGCTACATATAATTCTGTACAGGTATGCTTGTTACGTAGTAGCAAAACATGTGTTAACTTATCATAGTTGTTAATATGGAAGTATTTTGTTTATAGACTATAAGGTCATTATATGAAAGGATCGATTTGGAATTTATTTCTAACACAATATTTTTATTGTCTTTTAAATCAGTTTTATTTGATGGAAAGCAACAATGTGCCCGTGGTGTAGCATGTTTGCTAAACACCTACTCACATTAGATATGTGTAAATAGCCTTATATTGTAGTTTTATTTGTTCTATTTTATTATGGAAGTTTTTTTATTGTACTAGTGCTCTGTTGAGAGCTAAATATTTCATTAAACATGTCGTGAAACAATAAAGATCACGTTTTAAAAACAACACGTTTCAGGAGTTTTACATGCACGTCAAAGTGCACATCCACCTGTCGGAGGAGAACCTGTGCTCGTGGGCGGGCTGCGGCGCCGTGTTCCCGCGCCGCTTGCTGCTCACCGTGCACGTGCGCTCGCACACGGGCGAGCGGCTCATCGCCTGCTACCACTGCGGCCACCAGTTCTCCTGCAACAGGAAGCTGCGGGACCATCTGGCTAGGCAGGCGAGCGATGCTTTATATGTTTCTTATATAATTCTCATTGTCTTCGTCAACCTTTTTATTGAATTGGGTTTAGTTAGATGAGGTTTGGTCGATCTAAATATCTGTAGCCATAAACATTTGCATTGTATTCAATGTTATAATGTTTATAATTTGAAATGAAGTTGTATTAAATGACTATATTTGTATGTGTTAAGCAAGAGACTGACTGATCAATACATTGCCAAAATTGGTTGGCCGAGAAACATAAAATTTGGCATGAATGCTCAGAATGCTCCTTACATTACATAAGTGGGCATTAACAAAGGAATTTTAACAATTCTATTCCTGAGAAGGCAAAATAAGAATTTTTTGCCTTCTCAGGTGTAGAATTATAGAAATTCCTTTGCAAACGAATCCCCTAACAAATGGTTTATTTTTAGTTGGTGGTTGTAATATGTAGTAATGGCTTGTCTGGATTTATACCCGGTGTATGGCAACAGGCACACCGTCTATTCTATAGCGGGACATAAACGTAACCGGTGAACCTCTGGAGTGTTAAGTGTTAGTAACGTGTATGGGTGTCGTCAGAACGTGGAGCCGGAGCGCGGGCTGGTGTGCACGCTGTGCGGGCTGCACTACGCCACGGAGTACCTGCTGCGCGAGCACCGGCGCCAGCACGTGTGCGAGTACGCGTGCGCCATGTGCGACATGTCTGCGACGACGCCGGCCGCGCTGGCGCAGCACGTGCGCTACCGCCACCTGCGCGGCGCCGGCGCGCGCTGCCACGCCTGCCCGCGCTGCCCCTACCGGTGCGCCGCCCTCGTACCGCGACACGCTGCGCATTGTATTGTCATACTATTGTAGCATATTGTATTGTCTCGTACACCACATGAAAAACACTAAGATGATACTATAAGATAATGTGGTAATGAGAACAGGTGGTTGTCTATCACAAGCAGATGTGTCTTCAGTTCAGTCTATTTTAAAACGCTGTGTAACTTATTTAGAGATATCTGTAAATTGTTGTAGCTAAATGTGATGTATCGACCATTGCAATATAGTAGCGCAAGAAAATAAGAATTAGGTTTGTCGATTACCACCTGCAAAGATGATTTTATCACATTCATTGCATTTTTATAACATATCAGTAAATAATATTTAACTTTTTTTAACCTTCCTTTTCACCCCCAAAGTGTTACAAATAATTTCAATACGATTACATTCTATCTGGATTTTCCCAATAAAGGAAGTAACATTAAAATTGAAAATTTGACTTTATTATGCACAAACACAAAGAAATAACCATTTGAGAGTATACTTCTTGTACATGATAAAAAATCCATAATTTAATTGACAGGGCAGTCACAAAGTCAGACCTCAGGAAACACATAGTGACACACACCCGCAAGAAAAAGAAGAGAGACGAATGTGACAGCAGTGACGTGGGGCCCTCGGATGAAGAGGATTCTGACGGAGAGTTGAAGAGAAAGAAAAAAGTACCTAGGACCTACGCGTGTCACATGTGTCCAGAGAAGGATAAGAAGGTGTACACGCGAGGGACCCGGTTGACCAAACACTTGGTCAAGTTTCACGGGGCCCGATGGCCGTGCGGGTACAGTAGATTCAGGTAAGTACATAACAATTAGGACGATAAAACAATTTTTATTCATTAAGACAATAAATGTAATTTTATCTCCCTGGAAAGGTTGACGGGGAGTGTGGTACACTGCCATGTTTCACCAGTTCTTATATTTCCCACTATGCAACAGGTGGTTAGTCTATTGTGACTCTAGCGACACTGAGCTGATACTAGGATTTTAAAGTTAGAAAAATTCTGTAGTACTTTATGGGGGTTTAACCCATTCCCTTTTGGTCAGCAGTCACACTTACAACTACTTGACTCTTTGCAAACTTGTTGACAATTCATAGATTGTTTTGTTACATTTTTAAATCATAATATGTTTTATTTCCCAACTTCCATAATATTTATTGTTCTACTGGATATGTTAGGATACTTTTTTTCTTTATAGATATATATGATACACATGGACTGTACAAAGAGCCACAGCATGGGCACTGCCTTGTTTCGTTGTTGCCAACATCACTGCCTCTATTATCATAGACCCTTTTACCCTTCCACAATAGCCCAGTTCGAGTTCTACAGATTTCCTCACGATGTTTTCTTTCGCCCTTATAGCAAGTGTTATTTAAAAATAAAATAGTACATAATATAGTAAAGTAATGGAGGCGTGTCAGTATTGTATCAAGACGCTAGACTATCTGAGTGACGAAATTGAAATATAAACCGCTTGGCTACCACTGCTTCTAACAATCAATGTTTACCTGTTACTTTTTTAATAATCCGCCATTTTGTTTTCAGATATCAACTGAACGACGACGGTATTTACAGGTTGACCACAACCAGGTTCGAATATGAGGATATATCTGACTCGATCGAGAAATACAACGGTGACAAGATCGTGATAACAGATAAAAAATTGAAGTTCGATATCAGGGAGGTAGCTCCGGCCACTGAGAACACACCGAAACGTATCGAACTGGTCTGGAAGAACGCTAATGAGATTGAAGATGAGAGGGAGAGCGAGTCCATAGTGGAGAAAGTGAATGAGAATGAGAACGCTGTTGAGATCACCATGTGCGATGTTGATGAAGATGGTAACATTATTCGTTCTAAAATAATTAATTCCGATGTTGTTTACACATAAAATATACATGCTGTATAAATAATTTAGAGAGGATTGTCTGGAGTTCAGGGCTTGGGGTGCAAACGTTATGTGTACGCTAAGCATTATTATTTCTAATTTGATTGCTTTGATTATGTTTCAATCATTGTCATTTAATTTTTATAGGGAGATTATACACCCAAAGCTTTGTATGACACAAGTATGTGATTGTATGAATAAGAACATTTAACATAAGTAATACTTTAAAAAACGTAACAAAACATCACGCCTTTAATCCCCGAACTCGTACACTTCCACTTTGACTACTTCATTTATGTCCCACTATGGTTTATAAACCTTTAAGTTTTTTGTGAAATATAATGGTCTGAATAGAACAATGTTATTAGACCCATTTTATGTTATATAACTGTTGTACGTGCACTACACTCCTCTACCTACCTCTTCGGCTATTACAAGCGTGATGTTAAGTAACTGTTCTATTTACTTGTACACAATGATTGCAGGTAATATATTTTTTTTATATTTACTTTATGCATTTGCTCTGTGACTGTGTGGCTACTTGAGTATTGGACAGTCGAGTGTAGCCCTAAATCTATTAATATAACAAAAGTGTTCTTATCTAAATGATTTACTAATTCTTTTGCCCATTTAAATTAATTGAAGCCGGTGACAACCGGTTTCAATTATTCGGTTCTGGTTCTCAAATTGTGAGTCAAACTTATAGAGGAATATCTACAATTATATTCAGTAAAACCCAGTAATGAAAAGGAAAATTAATAATTTTTTAAAATCATTTGATTTAAAAATTTGAAACACTTTAGGGCATAATTTTCATTACTTTATCTATAAATATACCTTTGTATAACAGCTACTTACAGTGTAATTTTTTGTCAAGTAATGTAAAACTCATTATTAGGTATGTACCTATATTGAATATGTCCCATGTAAGGACATGTGAGACATGCAATATTTAGATTGTAATGTGTTGCCCTTATTTTTACTCATTATTGTAATCTGTAATTCGTTTAAAGACTATTATACACTTTAGTTACATTGAAAGTGTAAATGTTGATCAATTTTGTGATTTTGATAATAAATAAAAAATTATTTGCGATGTAAACTTTATTGACACTGTGCTGTGCTGATAATAAAATTAAAATAGTTTGTTAGTAGTAGTGCAGTTTGATTTAACCGCAATATTTTATATTATTTAGTGCTTAACAAATAATTGTACCATTTGTTTCAATGATAGTTTAAAAGTTTGATCTTATCAAATTTTTAAACTATCATTGACATACTCAACTTAAGAATTATTATCAATATGACATTGTTTTGGAATTCCCAAAATGTCAATTATTATTTATTACTGACACACTTAAATCAGATAGTTCATAGATGTTAGTAAATACAAAAATAAACTTATGTATTATGTTAGTATGCTTACAATTGATATAAACTAAATTTGATGACCACCCCCCCTCCCCCCTCCATTCCCTTCCTGTTATCTAAATGTAAGCAACTTGTGTTATGTTCCAGTATATATAAGTATAGTGTTACATATAATGAAACATTATGGTATTGAACATGGGTTATTAGGATGACTGGCAACCCTCAATTATTTGTTGAAGCTGGCAATGAGACGCTCGGCCTCTCTGAAGCCGGACTCCACGGCGCCGTGCACCGAGGAGTGTCGGTGGTGTGACGTCGCTTCTCCAGCGAAGCACACGACTGGGAACCTGGGCACCAAATTTTTTATTTGTTAGATTATTAAAATAGGATGTATAATTTCATTTACTCGTGGAGGTCCTGTCTGTTTGTCATGTTGAATATATTACAAAATAATTACCCTATGCTACTTCCGTGGTACAGAGGCTCGCTTAACACTATTGCACTGCCACCTCGTTCCTCGGAAGCGACGCTGCGGTAGGAGTATGCCCCTCTTGCTAGAGGGTTGGAACTCCATTGTGTCCTGAAAAGAAGCAGTTATGGTAAAAATATTTAAATGGAGAACGAATTTTTAGTAAAGGATTTTAATTCATAGATGTGTCTACACTTCCTAGACTAAGTGCTTATGCAGAAGTATCGTGAATATTTTGACTAATTCTGAAGAATTGCGATCTTTTACTCTCATGGCGAAAGCGAACAATGGATGTGAGTAATTAAGAACTCACCTTAACACAGCCTTAACGGGTGTAGTATTAAACTCCTTGAACGCCATGTCCATTAGTTTACTGATTCCAGCTTTGACCCGTTCAAGACCAACTTTCTCCATCTCTTCAGCCCCTGTCCCGTATATCCATGCCAGTAACAGATTAGGTTGATGTTCCAAAGTCATGAAAGCATATAATTCGGTAACCCATTTCTCGTCCTTAAACTTGGCTTTGTCTTCATCGGACCAGACGATGGAAAAGTTGGCGGGTGTTGTCGGCCACCAGGGTTTGGTGAACTCGATGTAGATTTTGTCTAGTACGCAGAATTGGAGGGTATTTATGGATGTAACCTTTTCCGGAGGGAGTTGTGGGTTAAAAAGATGTTGGTGCCTGTGGACGAAGAGTGTCTCTGTATTTTAAACTCCTTAAGTATTCATTTGTACTATTTGTTGACGTTTTTGGGTGAAGCCATTTCTATCAACGATCGTGTTTTGTGAGATATTTCGTGAAATAGTAAAATTGTTCCGATGACATACAAAACAACCTGTTGTGTTTTGTATGTATTTTAATAAAATTACCTTTCCTTTAAAACTCCAAGCGGCATAGTTACTATAACACTTTTCGCAGCATACAGGCTCCCGTCCTTACACTTGACGTGAACTAAAGAGTGATCGGGCTCCTGCCCCGGCTGGGTGCTTCGCCATTTGATGGTCTCCACTTCCTTCTTGAGCAGTATCTGCACTGGTATCTCCTTCGATGGGTCTGGGTACTTGTTCTAAATTGAAAGAGAGAATATGTTATTTCGAAACAAGATACCTATACGGCTACCTGTAAGGACAAAACTAAGAAATTGACTTGTGAGACCGACTTGACAGATTATTTAATAATCTCGCCCATAATCTGTAATTACGCTTAACGTTTGAGTGCTTAAATCAACTGGCATCTTTATTTAGCAGAGAACTGTGTACTGAAAATTGTAACCCGCCTAGTTTTCATCTGTAATACTCACCAAAAGCACATCCAATAAAGTCTTGGATCCCCGTCCTTTCCAGTTCAGCATAAATTCGCCCTCACATATCCAGTTTTCTTCTACTCCCCTAAGAGATTTGCCAGTTTTGGGATCGGACTGTCCTCCCACGTGGTTGTTTCTTTCATACCATTCCGAGAATTGTTTTGCTAACTGTGGATCTTTCTTCAGAATGGGATGGGATTTCGCTCTGAAATGATATTCGATGTTTGTCTTGTGTGATAGAAAATTGTAGCTATTTAACTATCCATTTGTTTATCTTATAGAATTAAGTCATTGTCTGTCTTAGAAGTCTTAGAAGATTTAAAATGTCTAAGTCTCTAGAAGGTTTAAAACTACTTTACTCGGCTGCTTCGTTGGTCGTGTTGGTTGCAAGTGCGCCTGCCAATCAGAAGGTCCTGGGTTCAATTTCCGGGTCGAGCACTACTAAATTTTTGTAATTTAGATTTTCTAATAGTCGCTTGGAGTCTGCATATATATGTATGGATGTATACAAAAAACACACGTGAGTCTGGCCGGCTTAATTCTTAATAATATAAACTCTTTTCTCATAGAGTTACAGATGCTATATCTTGAGATGCTGATCTTGAGGATTATTTGTACATTCAAGATCTACTTACGCACTCTTAATACAATCTGAAAGTGATGTGGTATTGTTCTTATCCGCCTTCGCGACCGCGTCACCTAAACCTTGAAGGATGGCGTCGCTAGTTTCTTTCGGTATCGAGTCGCCTCTAGACTTGACGAACCAAGTCGTATCTGGGTTCGATGGTCTGCCCAAGAGATTCAGGGGATTGGCCAGCTCAAACACTACGTTGTCTTTTTCACCGTGACACCTGAAGTTAATAGAAATCAATGATATTGTGAATGATTTAACATTAAGTTCAGATGTCTATGTAGGTTTGTAACTTGCAATCATAAAGTCAGGGTATTTTATGGTATTAACCTGCTAAGTGGTTGACCTTATCACACGTATCACAGACTTTCAGGAACTGTATATTGAGAACCAATTCAACTTTTTGTCTTGCAAAGATTGTTGGTAGTTTTAATCCTGGCGGCCGCGACTTGTAAGATATCGATCCAATATCTGTTCTAAGGTCATAGAATTGTCCGTAGTTGAATATACGTACCAAGCAGCACCCATATCCAAAGCGCTCTCTCCGAACTGCACTGTCTTAATTCTGCCTCCGATTCTGTCATCCGCTTCTAATCCGAGGACCTTCAGCCCAGCATCGTGGAGTTTCCTCAACGCAGCGACGCCGGCCGCACCGCATCCAATGACGATCACATCCATAATTGACCTGAAAGATATAAATCGTGTCTATGCTTTTAAATTACACACCTTTGTATGCGTGCATAGTATTTTAACCGTACGTTGAATAATATCGGACAAAGTCAACATTTAATTGAGTTAATTAAATAATTAGCAGATAATTAAATAATTAGATAGTTAATTAAATAATTCGTTGACAATTATTATGATCGTTTTTGTAGTTCTTTTTGTATTATTAATTTTATATTATTATAGACTGCCTCGTTGGTCGTGTTGGTAGCGAGCGCGTCTGTCAATTGATTCTGGGTTCAAATCCCAGGTCGGGCACTATTGGATTTTTCGAATAGTGGCTCGAAATCTGAAATTGTGGCTGGTGTAAAGCAATAGGCTCACCACCTATTCCATAGTGGGACGTAAACGTATCTAACTGGTGTAACATGGAAGTGTACTACATTCATCTGCCTACCTCTTCGGGGATTACAGGCGTGATGTTACGTTTTTTATATTGTCAATGTATCTCTAAGTGCATCGTAGTCTTTTAATTTGGACTTTGAAATGAATATCACATGTAATAAACACTAAAACTCAATCAGTCTCGGTAGTAAGTAGTTAATGAAGCATTTAACAATACAGATACAATTACAGGTAAAGATGAATAAATTTTGGTTATGTTTTATCAGATTTGAATCATGTATTTTTTAAGTATCAGGCTACGACAAAGTAATCATTAATCAAATAGGCTGTTACAGATTTAATTATTTATAGCACGTGTTATTCAAAACTTGCAGACAGTAGTTACCTATTCAAATTAGTTGGATTGTGGGTTTATTTCACGAGAATACCTAATCATGACCGTTATTTGTTAAATATGTATCAGTATTGATTAACATTTCGGTCGCCTTAATCACGTATTATATTACCTATTTACTGTTTAAAATAAATTTACCAAGCACCATATAAAAATTCCGTAAAACAACACTTTCCCACCAAATTAACTTTTTAATTTTACTTGGTACTTACGCCATTGTCGATGAATATTCGTCCGAAGGAAATATTTATAACTGAAGCTGTTTTTATTTATTTGTATACTCTATTAATACGTACGCTGAAAGTTATTAAACTATGAAAATACAGACAGAGTTTATAAGTATTAACTTCGAATAGCCAATGGACAGATATATGCCCGTGCTAACTTCAACTGAGCGTGATAATACAAAATTTATCACTGCGAAGTGACCTTATGTAGTCTTTCTTATTACGTAATATATAATAATCGCACTCGAGAAGTAGTTAAATACAGTTTTTATATACCGATTCCAAGTAAGAGCTCTCCACAAATAAAACAAAAAATAATACGCCACCTGACAAAGTGGTCACTCAACATTTTTATTTAACTTGCCTGTAGTGGGCAACAATTATATAAAATAATATTAGGCCATTTTATTAACTCGTTATATTATCCGATGACGTATTATACATATATTTCAACAAAAAGTAAACAAACAACATATGTAGGTGTAAAGGCAATTTTATATAAAATATTTATTTTATATTATCACCAATAAAAACAACATGTTTTATTGCCAATAGAGAGGATTGGAGGCGCGGACTAGACTAGACTTGCGACATTCTTCAGTAGCCCGTGCAAAATGACACGCGACTATACGACTGATTGACCATGAGATTCGTACGTAAAGGGTGGATTTGTCCGCCCCAAGACTTTTCTACAGTTAGTGTAATTTTAACAGTATCATGCTTGTAACATAACACTTAAAGCGGTGAATACTTTTATAAGCAACGATTATTCATTATAATGATTGCACTGTTTCTTGATGCTATACAAGTATATAAGTAGATTGATAGATCCTTTATAGGTCTGGATGTTAAGACAATTTCGCTTTTGGCGATCCTTAAACTGCTTATATTCATGGGTTTTTAAATTACAATATTACTTAACACATATAAAATCATGCCAATAACCCTCGAAAAGTTAGGCAGAGAAATGTAGCACACTCAAGTTTTTCGTTACATTTTTTTTTATTTAACAGTAGGCTTCCGTTTAATTTAAATTTAATCATTTAAAGTCCCGCTATGGAATAGGTGGTGAGCCTATTGCCATACACCGGGCACATGTCCACTACAAAAAAATCTAAATTAAAATATTCCAATAGTGCCCGACCAGGGATTTGAACCCAGGATCTATCGATCGGCAGTCGCGCTCGCAACACCACCAACGAGGTAGTCAAATTACAAGACTATCTGACGAAGTATTATCTATTTGATGTTATTATACGTGGTATCAAAGTGTAGGCGACACTGCCTTTTGATCATTTATAGAATATTTTTAATAAGTAAATATTGTCACCGCACAGAAGATGTGTCGCCGCGGACAACGTCCTCTCAATGATGTTTTTAGACGTATTGCATGAGTTCTAAGAACCCTTAGTAGTACCTCTGGTTCATCAGCAAGTACCTACATCTAGTTCCCGCGTTAGTGCCAACCGCGAGTTACTGGATTTCTAACAAACTACCTTACTACTTAGAGTGCGATGTTAAATACAAATGAATATAAAATCAGGTAAGATGTAATTTGGACTTTGTAATTGGGTTCCATGAATTTTATATATTTATTATTACCATTTATTTATTATGTACTGTTAACCTATACATAGGTTACAAGGGCGGATATGTTATGTACTTTTAACATAGATACATATCTTCAACCTGGGTCCGTCACGTGGTAGGCAGAGAGCACCGAGTACCTAAAACCTATATATATATATATCTATCCTTACAGACTTGCCGCGCTTTTTCTACGTTCATCACTCTCTTCATACATGCACACTGATTTCGGAGTTTTCCGACTTCTACATCAGCCAGTATCTGGCTTATTTTTAACATAATATATTTTTTAACAATTAAAAATTAGTACTTATTGAATATTTGACAGAATTACTCGTCAATACTGTTTGCTAATGCCACTGATTTATTATTTTATACTATCATACCACATATACAAAATAAGAAGTATCGATCATTTTCCAAACATCATCAAGTTTCTAGAATGAATAATAATGACTGATAGTAAAAACAGATTGAATGCGACGCGGGGCTGGCGTCTGAAGCCTACCGGGCGCACCAGCTATTAGCTTGAGAAAATTGTCTTTACGCAGATACTGGGAGAACTTGAAATAAGTAGTGGTAATAATTTTTTTGTCGCCTGCCAGCTACAAACACTAGTTCATGTGTAGTTATAGGAATTATTGCTTCGAGACACGGAAGTCAGCGTTCAACGTTTGGCGTTCAAATCCGGACAAGCAACTGACTGCATGTTTATTATAAAACTTTATATAACCGAGAAACAGTTAACTATTTGTTGCTAACTATAGTTAGACTAATTTGTTAACTATTTGTTAGTTAACAAATTATTTACAAATAGTACCTATAGTATAGTTAGTAAGGAAATATTTGTAACTAATATTTGTTAATAAGAATATTAGTTAGTGTCAAATTAGTTACAGGTTGCAGGGTTAGCGACTGTTAATATCGTTACCCGATTACATGATATTAATTAATATCTAGCCTTCACAAAGTTGGTTACAGATACGAGCTACTATCGTGAATCGAGTTTCTCGCCTGTAGTATATTTATACGCAGACCGGCGACTACACCAAGATCAAAACAAATTATAGGAGAAAACAGTTAGCGGTAGTACTTCCTCGGACGACCTGGATACCTGGATAAGTTGTAACTATTAGGTACCTATTTGTGTACCTAGAAATATAATTGTGTATTCATTCAGAAATATATGTATTTATCAACCATTCGATAACCACATATTCTGCCTTATGTTCTGCCTCGTTTAGCATAAGACTACCGTAAATAAATAAACCCCAAAATCTCACGTATAAACAATCGCATTTGTTCGGATTTTCGCAAAAACGAAGTCACCTACAAAACATTTTATTATAAAACAATAATACAATGTTAACCTCGTATTTAGATTATGTTTTCGACCTCGTAAGTAAAAGCGGTGTTTTATAACATAGTATGAGATATAATGACGATTAAACTCACCTCGGCACGGGGTCAAGTGGGTGGTGGATGCTAATACATACGATGACACCATATTGGATTTATGAACGAAACCTCATAGTCTGCGCGCCGGTAAAACCGTACAAGAATTGTGTTTCGCGCGTAAACTGATTGTGTCACGTGATTTCCTGTGGCTTAATTTAAATATGAGGAATTTTGACATATTGAACAATAAAACCAAATATATTAATTCAAAATGTTGTGTTCAGAACTGTAAATCCATATTTAAAAGTTCGGTACGTATTATTCATGAAAAAATCTCTATTACTAAACATCCAGCAAAGAATATTTTTTGTCACTGTCTGTATTAAGGTAAGCGCGATTAAGTAGAAAGGGATAAAAATATACCAACTGAAGCACAGGTGTTGTACGTTTATAAAGGCGTGTTGTTCGCGATGATAAGAGTTACACATCACACAGCTGTTAGACAGGTGATGTCGCGCGTGCCTCCCAAA
>DWTO01001265.1:0-16787 GCA_018244755.1 Jemadia pseudognetus
ATCGGGGGGTCCTGGGTTCGGTTTCCGGGTCGGGCACTTTGATGTTTCTAAATTAGATTTTCTAGTAGTAGCTCGGAGACTGGAAATGTGTCTTGGTGTGTGGCAATAGGCTCAAAACCTATTCCATATTGGGACGTAAACGTAACTGGTGAAACATGGGAGTATAGGTACTACATTCCTCTGCCTACCTTGTCGGGGATTACAGACGTGATATTACGTTTTACGACGTATACAGAGAGAAAAATGTAATTTTTTAACATGTTTATATTTCAATAGCTATATTGGACTGATGGAGGACGTAACAGCATTGAAGTATCGGAACTTGACGGAATGAACAGAAAAGTTCTTGTCTGGACTGGTTTAGGTAAGAAGTTACATCTTTTCTTTTATTTTCCAAAAAATCAAATTAAGTCGCTTGCTAAATATCAATTATTTGCATTTGTTTTAGACTCTCCTCGTGCTATTGCTTTGTACTACGAAGGCGGGTTTATGTTCTGGTCAGATTGGGGTACGTCAGCAAAAATTGAGCGAGCTGACATGGACGGTAAAAACAGGTAAGGGGTTATTGTTCAAGATAGTTACGAAAATTATGATGTGCTTTGTGTCGATAATCTTTATCTAATGAAACTAAATTATCTTACAGGCGTATCATCGTGGATAATAATATAAAATGGCCCAATGGTCTTGCTGTTGATAGGATTGAGGCTCGTCTGTACTGGAACGATGCAAAAGTTCTTTCCATTGAAAGTTCAGATTTCAATGGAAATGATAGGAGAATATTGATGACCGGCGTGTCCTATCCTTACGGTATTGTGATAGTAGGTCAACACATTTACTGGACTGACTGGAAGACTAAAGCACTTCACAGAGCTGATAAGTCTAACGGGAAGGAACAGTTGATCATTAGAGATAATCTTGACGGTTTAATGGATATTCGCGCTATTCAGGTAGGAAAAAACAGTAGGCAAAGTTAATGGTTTGAGTGCATCTGATATTAGTACAGTTATGTATATTCGAGGATGCCTTTTTAGGGTGAACATGTGGTAGAAGACGTTTGCAACGTGAACGGTCTGAAGAACGGTGGCTGTTCTCACCTGTGTCTGCGCAATCCGAAAGGCTTTTCTTGTATTTGTCCAACTGGTTTATTACACGAAAATGAAACTGATCCCAACCCAAAGATCTGCAAGAAACATCCTGACAACTTCCTTGTATTTGCTACCAGAGATTCAATTTCCATGATATCTTTGGATACCCCTGAACAATGGGACTTCAGCCTACCCTTAAAAAATGTGCTCAACTCCATTGCAGTTGATTTCCATTGGGACAAAAAGCTCATCTATTTTTCTGATGTTAATAACGACAGCATAAGGTTTGTAGGAGAAAACATTGAAATGTGTTTGTATTATATACATTTTTAGATGGAGCATCATTCCTTATCTTTGAATAAAAGTTAGTAAGGAGAATAATATTCAAAATGTATTGTAGGTCTATAGATATGTCGAATACAAGTCACACTACGAATATAATAACAACTAGGCTAGACACTCCCAACGGGTTGGGCGTGGATTGGATTGCCAACAACCTTTATTGGACTGATAATGAATATAAGGTATTTTTAATGTCAATGATTATTTTTTATATAATCACGATGAATTTATAAACTGAATGCATTATAAAAATATATAATACTTGTGTTTGATATTTTAGGTGCTCGAAGTGGCGAGGTTAGATGGATCGTCTAGGAAAACTTTAATATCTGGATTATTAGAACCACGTTCGATAGCTTTATTCCCAGCTAGAGGGTTAGAAAATAATACCCTATATATTTTTTTGCATTTAAACTTAATATAATAAATACATATTAAAATATTTATTTGTTTTTGCAGCATATTATATTGGAGTGACTGGAGCGAAAATCCACATATATCACGTTGTGCCCTCGATGGGAGCCAACAAAAAATTATAGTTGATCACGATATAGGATTCCCGAACGGCTTAACAATTGATTTTCAGGATAAGAGACTTTACTGGACTGATGCCTTAAAGGACAAAATCGATACCTCTGACTTGAACGGTCAACATAGAGTACAACTAATTCCAGATGCTAAAAATCCTTTCGGAATGACACAGGTAATTTCAAAAGCATGTACTTCACTTATTTTTAAAGTAAATAAAGAAAAATTAAAGCTTTCGTTTACTGAAATGAAGTGATGAACAACATCTAACGTAAGTTAAATGCCTACTAATAATGACATCTTTAGTTCAAGGATTACATATACTGGACCGACTGGTATAAAAAATCAGTAATGAGAGCTGATAAAAAGACGGGACAAAACGTGACGGCGGTAACGTCTGATCTAGAAATGGCTATGGAAATAAAAGCCGTATCATCTGATAAACAACATGGGTGGAATCCTTGCAAAAATGATAATGGAGGATGTACTCACCTGTGCTTATTCAGGGGACACGATTATATTTGCGCTTGCCCTAACGAGCCCGATAGCCGAGTTTGTTCCACGAGTAAGTCGTAGTATGAAATCATTGGTGTTGTCTTCAGTGTTGTGTTAAGCCCTAAGTAAAATCTATTCTAGTATTCCCGAGTGTCACCCAAAAAAAAACCTTTCAGAAGATTAACTTACACAAGGCCCTTAAAGGCTTCTATTTGTGCTACATGCTTCATGTGTTAAGATACATGTAATGTTGCTATTATTATGCTTGAAATTACTTCATTTTATTTCTTGAAAAGTACTAATGTTATTAAATATGTGTTTAGCTTAATAAAGCGCAGAGAGAAATATTCAAATTTCGAGCGTGGTAAGTGTGGAAGTAGGGCCATAAGTCACTGATCCAATATTTCTCGCTGCAGCACCAAACGAAATTGTCGAACTGAAAATGCCCTCACATTATCCGTCTTATTACGATTACATGGATATCGAAGTTGGGACGGTGCACCAGTCGTCGCCCGCCTCGGAAGGCGTCTCCCACACCATGATTCTTTCGGGCATCTCTTTAAGCGTGTTTGTAATCTTCATCATCGCTATTGTCGCCTGCTGTTTCAGTAAGACCAAATTTTTTAAATTACTTTGTTATTTATTGTTCTAAGATACATACCGTCTGATCAATGATATCGTTAAGAAAATTACTTAGCAAAATAATTGGTGATGATATAGGAGAGAATGTTTTCAAGGATTTTAAGGCTAGAGTTTTACTTTTTAAATGTTATGTGTAACAAAACATTTCTTACTGAGATACTAAGCGCTATTTGAAATTGGATGCTAAAGTCTCCGCTTGCGTTCAGGACTTGACGCGTAACATCTAATGTGCCTCCTTTTCCTTTTATTAAAAATATCGTATGTCGCTGCACAGTACGGCGGTACCTAAAGAACGAGATAGAATCGAAGGATGACTTCGGCGAAGGCAATGGTCACATATCGTTCCATAATCCGAACTACAGCGCCGCGGCCGCCGCGCTCGACCCCGACCGCCGCCCGCGCTTCCAAGGCATCTTTAAATACGACAAGCATCAGGTAAAACAATAAGACCTTTAGTCTCAAACGATCATAATTATATACAATGACAGAAAAAAAAAGAAATCGAAAGAAATTATGACATCCGTACATCCATCCGTACCTACATACCTACATGTTATTCGAGATTATGTTCCAGTAAACGCCACGTTACTCTAAATACACCAGTGGTTGATCGCATAATAATTTTTGTGGTATTCGACTGCAGTTAATGCTCTTTAAAACAATGTGTTCCTTACATGATGTTGGATTAAATTAGACCGAAGCTAAACTATTATCAACCAATTCGTTAGGTATGGATTCTAGGTCTCATACTATGTAACATATAGCTATCATACATTATAATACACATGTCTTTAGTCACTTTTAAATCGTTCTTACAACCACTTGGAAATAATGTTGAGGATTCTAATTGAACATATTTCTCCAGGATCGACTCGCGAATGTTTACGTCCCGGAAGGCACGAGCCTGCTGCCGCCGCCGCCGCCGCCGCCGCCGCACCGCCCGCTGCCGCTGCGCCCCTCCACGCATGACGATTTCGAACCCGTCACCCTCCATCCCTACGCCTAAACGAACAATGACATATACACAACATAGTGAGCGATGGAAGCAGCAATTCGATTACAAAACATTATAATTAACGAATGAACTTGTTTTGTATATCTGTGTTCTTTTTGAAATTGCAACAAGAAGCATCCATAGGGTGTCAATATAAATTTATGAGTAGGTATACCTAACTGTAGTAATTCAATTATCAATCTTTTTATAATTTTGAAAGAAAAACATAATAGTTAAAAACATATTATGATCACGCATTTATCAAAATATAACTTAATGTAGACTTAATGAAACAGAAATGTTGCTTCCATAGATTTACTACATCGGCTTTTACGTAATACTGGACATGGACTTTATTATATCTAATGTGAAAATGGCGTACGGTAATTTCTTTAAGCCAATATGAACACAAAGAAAAAATAACTTTTAAAAACGAGTCTACCTTCGACGTTAACTGAAACGGTTTTGTACGATATTTAAAAGTTTACAGGCGTTGGCTTGTACCTTAAATGGTACTTATAGGTGATTCGGAATAACATTGACGTTAGACAAGTACCTAAATGATAAGGTGAGTAGCTCAGTTTTGCAGCTTAGTAGACGATATCAAATATCGTAGAGTAGCCTACATTGACTTGATGACTAGTACATTCGTACCGCGACGTGGAAACGCTCGGTTAATTAAGCGGACCTAATTCTTAAAGTGGGCTGATGCCCGCAACAATCATGCACAACGCCCAATGCCAAGAGAAACTACAACCATGTGTTGTTAAACAACAGACTCAGTGGTCGGTTGCTGTAACAATACATTCGTACGTAAAATTCTTTTCTAATCTACGTTATAAATTAGTACTTAGGGCCCTCTTAACTTTTTCTTAATTTGCAACTGCCGTCAAAAGTTCTGCTTTCCTCGTTGTGACTGCGATTGTACCACGTGATAATACTTACTCAAAATTGGCGTCATGAGAACGACCCTACTAAAGTGAATCCATCTATCAAAGGCTTTGACCATCGATTACTTTTTATAATGTAGGTAGAAGTGTTTGTCTATGTTCGGTCAGAGAATTTGACACTTGATGTACGCACAGATCTAGGCTATTAAGTGTAATAATATAACATATTGCGATAATAAGAAAATAATGAAAATGAAGTGAGGGGTTTCGACCGTTTTAATGGAACTCATTGAAAAAAAAAACAAAAAAGAACGAATACCGGACTAATGTTATCTATGAATTGGGGCACGCACTTCGTATTTGTACAAAATGACATAATGACTGTAAGGCTGAAGCCAAGAGTTGAATCTGGAACTCGGAAAATGTAGTCAATTGCACAAGACGAAACGGATGCTTTAGTGGTCGAGATGATATAGATATTGTAAGATCACCTCTACATAATGTTCTCTTGAACCTCAACCAGTTGTCATTGTCACCATCGCGACACCGCAGTACGTTAACTTAGTTTAATAATTTATTTAGCTCGTAGGTTACAGTTGTCGAATAGTTACAGAATATTCCTATCACTACGTATTATTCATATTCAATGTTATCTACTCCTTCATAAAGGATATTAATATATATAAACATATTACATATATATTGAATATTCTTATATAAAAAATCGAAAGTTACATTTATATTTATTATTACATTATATAATACACATTACACACATACGTATGTCCATTAATTAATCTTTAATTCACAATAAAATGTATTCAAAGACGGAAGACCGTAAATAAAGCTAGATGATAAAATTTACTATAAAACATGTAATGTATATTTTTCTTATAGGTGTAGATTTTTGTGTTAATCTGCAGTAAACGGTTTTTAAATTAATCGCAAGTGTGGTTGCGTTATTGGTATGTGAAAACTTAATACCTACATCCAAAGTCAGTGTTACATAGTTGCTTGTAGGTACGTCGTTATAAAATACTCTCTTTGACCCAGTGATTAAAACCAATATATACCTACTTTTCACAAGTTTTCACATCGTGATAACGCAGAGATCTGTGGGGTTCGAATGATCTTAGATATCTATATGAAATATATACATATATGTGTACTACTTACACGGGGTACAGCTACCCCAATTTATCTATCTTTGTATTATTTTTGTACGTAACTCGCGCTGGTCCCTCCCCGCGGCTCACGGGCAGAGGTCGCCGCGATCGCTGTTAGTAAGTACTAATGTTGTATCTGATATAGTATAGTTCGATGAAATAGAGGTTTGAAATCGTAGAGATAATTATTTTTTCATGTGAGTTAGTTTGCGAGTGTGTTTCCAACCAGTTACGGCGAAATTATACATACGGTAACTATCAAATTTAAACGCCACATAAACATTTATATGTATAAACCTTTGATTTATCAATTTTGTACTAGATAAAATCACTCCTAGTACTATCTCACCAGGCTATGTATGGTGACAATAAAATATCAATGTAAATAAATACTTAGGTTTTTAATTGTGACGTTTCTTGTCAGAGCCAATTTATTTTCTTGTAAATAATATTTTATTTCTATCTGATACGTTATAGATTAAAATTGTTTACGTTCCAAGCGCGCAGGGCCGCAGGGCCCCGTACGAACCCGGCGTACATTTCACATCTCATATCAGATAACTATTTTAGTGTTTAATTAGACTTATATCTCTAACTACTAAAACGCTTCAAGTTACTAAAATGCCTAATGAAAATTTAACGATACCTACTATGCAACTAGTTTCTTTATATTTATACATTGAGATGGTAATGTTAACGGCTCTTAAATCAATTTGTTAACATAATAGGTATATTTTGTATATGATTTTATATGAAGTTTTCCTTTATTGCAACGCGGTGGATTGTTCTGTCGTCACAAAGCGGCGCACATGCAGTATCACAGGGTGTATTATTCTAAGGTAGAATTAGGACGGGAGTCAAACGGATTCAGAAACCTTTTTTTAGTTTCTTTACGTTCATTTAGTATCAAAGGAAGGCCATCCCTCGAAAGCTTTATCGATTCCAGATTGAAAAAACAAAACTATTACGTCTTGACATTTCCTATCCTTGTTGCTAAAACATTAATTGCTCGCAATACATTAAATTCCACGAAAATATATAATACTCCTTTTTAAATAATAAATATAATTTAAAATCACGATATATATTTATCTAATTCAATATACTTAGATTTGTACAAGATTATTAATTTCGCCTTTAATGAAGGTATAAATTTATATCATGTTATTAGACTATTATTATAGAATCGGGCGTCAACTAAACATTTCGTGTTTACATCTTCTAACAAAACTACGACAAGTATGTGCGTAATAATTTATCTGATTTATGTCTTCATGTGTCAATGAATAAAAATTATTCATGATTAATAATATAAAATATTTGACACAATAATATAGTATTTAACAATGAACACTATTTATAACCATCCGCCCTATTAATTCCGTTATTATTATTATTGTGATAAGATACAAATTCCAAAAAGTGTCCAATGTTACTTTATTATCATTTAAGTATTCGTACGAAACTGTCGCGAAGTTTAAGCCCATTGCATAACAATATTATTAACTATTATAATTTAACACTTAAGTGTTATCTTTATGAATTTTTGGATTAGTTGTAAGTGAAAATTTTCAATAAATCGTTTCTGTACGTGCATAGCTTGTAAGCGTGAAGAGATTTATGATTGCTGTGATACCAGACGATATAAGAGTGGTTTAACAATGACTGGTCGCAACAATAATACCTATCAATTCATTGTATCCTGTACACGTACATATATTGAGTCCTGCGTCACACTAAACGCACACGATATTACAAAAGCTAGATATTTTCACGCATCAATCACCAGTTTTATTTCTACAAAACTAAATTCATGCGGTATAAATGTGTGTTTGTGCCAAAACTCATATAATTATCGGTAATAATTTTATTGCTTTAATATTTTTTTTATTAAATTTTTAACTTTAATACTCTAGCGATGTTAAGATTATATTAAATGAAACAGCTTTCACATCTTTGGAGGCCTCCTCCGTGTAGAGATGTTAAAACTGTTAATCCATTATTATTACTGTACTGAGAATTTAAAATAGAATTTATTCCAGTATATCGTTGGTTTCATTTCTTCTCTGTATCCTGTAACTGACGCGACGGCGCTGTTGCGATACGGTATACATTTTCATCGGTCTGTCTACGTCCCTTGATTGATTTGGGCCTGCCTTGATCGGTTTTGCCTATAAACCCATTGCAGCTAGTGTTTTATTCCAAATCAATTGTTTACGATGCTTAACACCTGCAAATTCTTCTACCTTTTATAGTGGTTTCTACTATGTGGCTTATTATATGGAAATAAAAATGCTTTTTTAAAATATATCCAGCACTTTAATAGACATACATACAGATAGACACGAACATACAATTACATAGAGTTTACACCAAATCAACGCTTTTCAAAATCTTAACAATAGGTATAGCTTAATTTTTCAAGGGTCATCGATACAAAAATTAAAGTAGCTTTCCAGTAAATCTTTAGCCTCTAAAAATCTTAGAATCATTAGTAGGGACACGAAATTGATATTTATAAACAAAAAACGGTTTCGAGGAAAACCAAAAATATTAAATACATGCCTGAGATTATCATAAAGAGTTTCGTATAATCATATTCATATGATATTTCAGATCCCTGCATATAGTAATACTTGTACACATGTTAGAAAATATGATATATTCAATTGTTTACATTATCTTAGGCTCGAACACTTATAATGTGAATACATAGTGTAAAAGAAAATATAAAAAAGTGCTTTATATTAACAAATGCACAGTGCACCAAGTAGGCACCTACATGCCCACAGCCCGACGCAAACACAATACACATCAAATCTTAAAAGCTACTGAATAAATTCTGAAAAATTATACTACAATATCACTATTATGAAACCGCGGAAGAAACCGTACAAGCTAAAATAATTTCATAATAACAACAACAGATTACACCAAAGAGATTTGACTACGAATCATACAGTACATAATCATTGATTCATGAATATTACTAATGAATTTGTAAAAGCTCATATATTCACTTCTGTCAATGGATGAAGAAAAAATACTTAACTGACATGGACATCAGGGGCGTAGCTACCGCCGTATCAGCCGTATCAATACGGGCCCCCGGGCTACAGAGGCTCCTAACGTGTGTAAGCAATGATTAGTAAAATGTTATCCACAACGTTACTTAATATCGTGCTTTCCATGAAAAGAACATAAAAAAGCCGTCATCCGTGCCTATAGAGTTTTCACTTCAGAAATGACAAAAGTCAAAAAGTAATCTTTGTTCCCGGGTTAAGTGTGCGCCCAAAAGTTGGCAACATCCTAAATCGGTTATTGCTAGGAGGAAGCAATAACTTATAATCAGTATATGTTTATTTTAATGCAAAACAAAAATTGTTTCTTTTGTGAGGAGTCTACCGTTCATTTGGCCTCCCCAACTAATTTTGATACAGGGCCCGTCCAAGGCACGCTACGCCACTGATGGACAGAGACAATCAGAAATAAGCATAACTATGTATCTCTTTCTATATACTATCTATGGTCTTTCTTTGCTACAATCTGTGCTTGAACTTTGTGTTCGAAATTCAAATATGTTAAGCGCCATATTTGTCGGAGATTACAATGGAATAGGTATCTTTGGGTTAGGTTATAAGCAGCTTAGTAGGTAAACTGCGTGCTCTTTCATTACTTATAAAAATAAAGTATTAAGAATATTTTGGTAGTTTATTTGGTACAACCTAAATAAAAAGATTATTTTCAGGTACTTAGTATTACCGGTTGATTTTGATACGCAAAACATTCCAATTCCTTTGTAATATGGATTGATATGAAGTTATTATTTTCATAAAACTAAACATATAAACCGGTGAAAAAATATACCTACATAATAATATATTTCAGATACAATGCCTCTGGAGGCGAAAGAATCTACTGAATTCACAAGATTTTTAACTCTTGAATGACGTGCGTGTAATTATGTTGTCAATATAATGAAAAGACAAACATGAAATATGAAAACGACGAATGCGACAACATGTTTACAGCAGATTAGTTACTGTTAAAGATGTAACGTATAGGGATTTGTATAAATATTTCCAGTGGCAGTAAACGTCGCATACGTCTTTATGCTTTTGATTCCCATATATATATACATATTTTAAAATCATTGAGAATTAACAAGCGAGTGCTAAGATCGATTTTCATGTACTTTAAATATTAATTAAGAGCAGTTGGCACCGACAGCGATTGTTAATAATACTACTAAAATATATTTTCATTCACAACATACTAAGTACGAATTATGTCTATTAACTATACAATGCAATAGAGAATGAGATCAGAGCAAGCGACGTACAAAAAATATGTTAACGAATACAGAATGGTCGCCATAATTTAGGAGCTCCCGCAGTGTTGACAATTGTACGGTACTTACCTTGAAAGAACACCCACACTAATAACTTTAAAATACTTTATAATTTAAATAAACACATACGGTAACTGTAATTGCTATAACAAATCTAAACATTATTTAAGTTTCTATTAAGAAAGGTAGTAATTTCAACTCGATATTAAAACATGGAAAATATATAACATATACGTGACGCCATCATATACATATTGCTTGCCATAACCATTCAACATGTCAACTTTATAACAACATTTAATAATTTCGATTAAACATTACAACATTGAACGCGCAAAAATGCATTTCAAATCGAACAGTTTTAATACAATTTCATTTTACAATTATTATCTTTTTACTCGCTCAGTACAATAGTACTTTACGTACGTTATAATCCATATTTTAAACGTCTGTAATTATATTCTATATTCTAAGCTTTTGACATATTATGTAATATCTTTCAAAGTATGTACCTATAGAAATCGAATACATTGATACTTTATTTCGAGTTATAAAGTAAGTTTTACGCCGATATTTCTATATCAATAAATAACAGTATTCAGTCAAGTGTTAAGAATAAATTAATAAAGCTTGTCTAGTAATCTATGTATTAAAATATAAATTGAGATATTATGACAGCGGTACATCGAGAGTGGCGATCTTTAAGCGGATAGATCGTTGTGCTGTCCTCTAATTGTGAAGAAATTATCTTCATTTCACATTTGTTTAATACCTGTTGTATCCGCCATGGTAGCGCTTCAGCTCGGGGAAAACTTCCAATAGGACCACTTCGAATATATCCTGTAACGAAGTCAAAGTAAAACGTACAATAAGTAGCCCGAGTATTATTCTTGTTTAACTACTGTGTAAATTGTTTATGTGTGACATTATAATGTTAATGGGTTAATTGTTTATGGGTTACAGCTCTTTAACCATTTTACTAATTAACTCGCTTACTCGTGTAACTCGAGTCACATAACTATACCGGAGTAGGTATATCACCAGAAATATACTAACACATTACAAGCATATATCCACATATCTATATATATAATATTCTCGTGTCAGTGTAAATAATCCTCCGCTAAAAATTCTCATCGTTCATTCAATCAATCATACTCCTCCGAAACAGCTTGAATGATTTTTATGTATATGTGGTAGGTATGAGAATATCCCGTAATCTATTTTTCATACCCCTCCAGAATATTTTTTTATTCTTTTTTTGACAAGATTTTTTAGTTTTTTATGATGTGGCATTAAAAATACATACAACCCTTAATTTTCACCCTTGACAGAAGAGTATTGGTGATACAACCCCTATTTTTTAATAGCCACAATAGTAATTTAATAATTTTGACCCTTGAAATTTGTATTACATGAACGTGATCTACGTCCAGCAGTGGACTGCAATAGGCTGTTGTTGATAATGATGATTGTTCTTTATATGTCTAGTTTAACAAATGAAAGTGTGCCCATCATTGAAACACTTTAAGGCGGCCAAAATGGATAGTTCTCTTAGTTTTCTCCAAACAATCAGTCTAATTTGAAATACAACAGGGGCTGCAGTGACGGCAGCAAATTGCACAACCGGCTCAAATTCATAGAAAACGCTGCAAAATGCCTGTTTATTTTAATACGAAATATTCTTCATTATCTTAGCATTATTGTTCGTCTGACGAGTTACCTTTTCACAATCAATCAGTGTTGGAACACATGTCGCATTCCATCAGATCGATCGGCCGTCCTATCGGCAGTGACAGTTTTAGCGCGTCCGTCGCGGGCTCCGCATCCCGACTTTAATATTAAGCGCATCTAATTTTAAACACTGGGGACGCATGATACGTATGTGATACCACACGATTAGAAATGTAAAAGTGTCGCGGAAGAATGCCCGCGCGCACGCGGCCGCCCGCATCGCACGCGTTAAACCATCTGCGTGTTAAACACAGTAACTAAATTTATTGCTCGTTCGTGTTTAACAATAACTCTTTTTTATAACACAACTGTTCCTTGTTATTGCAATTTAAACAATGTTATAGTGTGATTTATTCGTCAATTTAACATTTAGCGTTTCAAAAGTATCAACAGTTCGTTGTTTTCAAAGGCTTTACAATGCCAATATTGTTTAGTGCGATTGTCGAAAAAAGGACTGTTCTAAAAAAATACGCCTCGTGCGATGGCAACTTCACAGAGATACTGGAGGAAGTTTTATCGAAAATGACACAGCGAAATAGTAAAATGACTTACTTACACGGACGTTACTTGTTTCATTATGTTATTGAGAACGATTACGTCTACTTTTGTCTCACTAATAAAGTAAGTATATTTTATATTCTCTATTTATAAAAATATAAGCAACTTGCGTGGGATTCCTCCAAATGTTATAATTACATCGTATAAAAATGTCTTTCGTCCAAGGAATACTCTTAAATAGCTTGGTAGATATTAAGTTAAAAAAGCTTAATATTCTCATTATGTAAAAGTTACAGAGGTGAAATACCTTTGACCTAAACTTTTCATATATAAATTTTGAATGCATGGTGAAATTTTTCATTCATAACACATGTATACTTTTTCAGGTAAATACAATTTACACATGTCAGAGTATTCTTTGAAAAATATATAGATCGTTGTGTTTGTTTAGTTATATGTATGATTTTAAAAAGTAATTTTCAATACTAGCATTAAAGTGTTATTTTCTGGGTTTGACTTTTTATGTACAATCTATTATTTATGTACACTAATAAATGTAGTAGTGCTAGTTTGGCAACATCAAACGGAAGAGCGAATTTAGCGGACATTGCACACGTTTCACAAACTGTTATTGCGGACTGAATAAATACATTAGTTATCGAAAGTCTATTAGTTTTTTCTACAGTAATACCGTCCCAAGATGTACGAGTGAATCTTCACAAAATACTTCGACTAATTCGCTTGCGTTAACAATAAATAGCCCTTATTACAATAGTAATCATAATAATTATATTTTACAAGGTGTACTTTTCAAGGCCAAAGGGCAAGGGGTAACCGAAGGGTGACCGGAGATGTGATTGTTCTTCTCCTAACAATCTTAGCATGATGTTACACAACGTAAAACCTACTGCTACAAATGGTGTACCAAATAGATAGAAAATTACCTCCAATCTAAACGATCTACTAGAAAATCTAAATTAGGAAAATCCCGATCCGAGATTTGAACCCATAATCTTCCTATTGGCAGTCGCGCTTGCAATCAACACAACCAACGAGTCAGTCAAATATTTATAGGTGATAATAATAAAATCCAGTCATGGAACCGAATGTGAACCAGGAAAAATTACAAATTATTTATAGTCTTCATTTAACATAATTCTTACACCCCATCAGACCTGTCAACGTTCAAGAGCGTTCCTATTTTTGAATCAAATAAAAAGACGATTCGAGAGCAACGAGAACAACTTTGATAGAGTGTTGGCAGAAGAAATGTACAGATACAGCGAGGACTATAGCACGATCACGATCAGGAAGGGCGAGTTGGACGAACTGAACTCTATAGCAGTTGACAGCAGCGGTGAGTCGAAGGGTGATATATTACGGTACTGTCTTAACCAGACAGACTCTCCGTAATGTTTACATGGTCCATTAATCGGCTTCCATTTTCAAATCTACCTCTACTATATCCAAATTCACATGATGTACTTTCATGTGATTTATATTGCTATAATATTTATATATTATATGGTTGTAGCTATTTTCGTCGAAAAAAAAAACGTATTTGTTCCATGTACGTGGGACATATTATTTTGTTCGTTTTTTAAATCTTCGATTTATTTCGTCTGGACTGGAGACACGCTCCACTACGTCTTTAGTCTTTACACGTCATTCAACGATCTCCTCGTCCTTCCATTAATTCGTGAAAACAGGATAAGAGGAAGGGAGATATCCCTTCCTCTTTGTACCCCATGCATACTATTCTCTCTTCTACACAATACACATTATTCTATTTCGCACAATAAACAATATATACTTAAGAAATAAACATAAACTTCTTAATACAAAGATAACATCAAACATTCAGCCATACATCCCAAATCGATACCGAAATTTACTAAATATCACACAAAAAAGACAGGTAGAAAATTTTGTGACTGATATGGACACCCAAAATATTTTTTTTTATAAATTGAGTTTAGCTTTTTAAAGCCAGTTATTCAAATTCAAGACGAGAATGAATATGTGAAATTCCTTGTATATTTCAAGAATGACGTGCACATCTGATACCTATAATTATTTTTTAAGAAATACTTTCAATATCATATTTTTTTCCAGAGAGCATACTGGGCGAAAAAATTTTAATCGTTAAAAATGAAAACAATTTGCAGTACACCGTAAGTGTCGCTATTTAAAGAACATCAAAATAAGAAAAAATATATAATGTATTTCGACAGAACATATTTACCGTACAATTATTTTTTTCAGACAATATCCTGCATCGAAACCAAATGTCCAGAGCCAATATTGATATCAGTGAAATATTCCAAGACGCAGTTGATGAAAATTGTGATTACTATTATAATTATGCTATCAATAATCTACACCTTCAGCCCGTTACCATTTTTTATATTTACTATAATTTATATAGTATGGTCTACTGTTAGGTAAAAAAAAAAGTTTAATTTTGGACGTAGCGTGGGTGGATACGTAGCTGTACTGTGATCTGATCGAAACTGAAATATATACAAGTGACGTATGTTTATCTGTGGCCGCTAATATGTTGCAGATGTAAAATAAAATGTTATTTTTAAGTTTATTGTTGTTATTGTTTATTTATTGCGTACTACTTTTAACTAATAGTTATCTATATGTAATTCGCGGATCTTTGGGGACCAGGCACATACATATTACATGTATAAACTTTCCCCGTGTCGTTGGATAAAAGGGCATATTAATCTGTGCGGTCGCTTTCGACCGGACGAAGGTTAATCGACTTTATTAAATGACCACTATGATGGGGCACAAACATTGAATCTCATTCCAATCCTTTGCAAGACCAAAAACAGGCGAAGGTTTAATCGTACACGTGCTCGTACATAAACAAAAGGTATAATTAAAATGAAATAGTTTAGTTAATAAGTGTGCGTACTCACGTAGAAGAGGTGCTTGTTGTGCGCGGTGAGCTGCAGCGCGTGGAACAGCGTGTGCGCGCCGCGCGCCGCCGCGTGCGCGCCCACCAGCGACGCCAGCGCGCCCGCCACGCCCTCCGCCACCGCCTGCAGCGCCAGCGTGCGCGTGTGCTCTGCGGGCCGCCTCTCACCGTTACCGCCCGCGCTCGCGTTGTTCGAGGAACCAATAAGCATACCCAGGCTACTTAGCCACGATGCCAACTGAGGCCTTATCTCTTCTCGTTTTGAAAGGAGGCCCCTATTCAACAATGATGTGTGATGATAGCTTAATGGTTATTTAGGCTGGCCTGAGTGTTGAGACGGGAGTTGTGAGTTCGAGTCTCAAGTCAAATATTAATGTGACGAGCAGAAGGATTTGTTGCGTGCCAAGGTGAAAAAAATGATATTTGAGCACCTACAATCTACATATTTATAAAACAATATATGACCACAGTACTTAAGACAACTACAATAGTTTGGGATCAGATTGTGTCACTTGTTTCAAGACATTATTGAAACAAACTTCTTTGAGAAAACCAAATCGGAATTATTACAACACGTTTACCTTTATCGCGAACATTTCTATTCGACGTGGACTCGCTGAGCACGCCGCCAGGCCACCAGGATTTCAGCATTATGCTTATATAGTAATGCAGCATTTGTTCAGAAAACAGCCACGATATCGTCTCCTTTATTTGCCTGTAAATATGCGTTGATATTAAAAACAATGAACAATTGAAACGAGGGAACCACGTGTGTTTGTACGGCACAGGTAGTCAAAAGTACCTATTGATGGTCCGTCCGTAAGTGATCTGAACGAAGGTGACGAGGGTCCTGCGCAGCCAGCGGAACACGCCGCGCATGTCGAACACTTCGCTGAGCAGCGCGTACAGCGGCTCCGCTATGCTGTCCCGCTCCTCCGCCAGGGGCCCCGTGCCTGCCACGCGCGCACGTCACTGTTATCGTGTGACCAATGCTAACTGACGCAACGTGGCTTCGATGAACTTATGAGTATTCCCATAACCATTATTAAAATGGACTGCCTCGTTGGTCGTGTTGGTTGTAAGTGCGGCTGACGATCAGGAGGTCCTGGGTTCGATTCCCGGGTCGGGCA
>DWTO01001266.1:0-16782 GCA_018244755.1 Jemadia pseudognetus
TAATTTACAGGTTTGATAAAATTTAAAAAAAAACGTAATCTCCGAAACCACTTATTCCACAGTGGGACGTAAACGTTTAGATTTACGTCCCTCTATGGAATAAGTGGTGTCTATTGCCATACACCGGGCATATATCCAGACTCCCAGCCAATACAAGAAAATCCAGTAGTGACCGACCCGCGATTTGAACCCAGGACCTCTCGATCGGCAGGTGCACTTGCATCCAACACGACCAACGTTACTTTTATAAAATTTAGACTCGATAAAAGTCAATATGTTGAAAAATTAACTAAATAAGAAATTCAGTTAATTTTTCAACATATTGACTTTTATATTGAGATACATTTGTGTATCGTTATGTTATACGAGGTGCACGACCACTTCTAGAACGCTACGCGCTACTGTTTTACTTAATGTCAGTAAACTATTGTTGATAATTCACATAATATCTGATTTTTGTGTCAATGTCACTAGCGATTTAAGAATGTAAGCAAAAATCGGAGATCTTTTCTTGTATATTTTGTAGGTTTGGATCTTAATGCAATAGCCTGCATATGAATTTTAGAGCTAATTAAATTTCGTATTCCCATAAGAAATAAATTAAAATGAAAGCATATTGTTCATTGTTTATGATTCTTACCGTACCAGTAGGGGATGTTATATAATTGACGTAAGGGCATCCAATCTTATTGACGTATGGGCATCCAATCTTATTTGCAAAATTCTCTATATTGTCCCAAAGGTTTCGTACAATTTGATCCTTTGTGGTTACCGATCAATCAGTCGATTTCATTATCTGATTATGTCTGACGTATATGAATGTTTACGGTTGCCCTGCCATGGGTTGCCCAACCCTTTTATAATGTCGTTATCTTGTATTGTGACCCTTACTATATATTGTCATACTATTTCTATCTATCTATAGAAATCTGATTTCTACAATATTTAGTTTTTGGTACATCTGCGTCAATTACGAGATGATTATTTTGAATTTTTATTTTCGATATAGTTTGATTTAAAAATATTATATGATATTATTGTATATTGTGATCCTGACTGATGTCATTAACGTAACATGACCTTGTAATACCTGAAGAGGTAGGCAAAGGAAGGTTGTTACATGCACATCCTTCTGAAGGCAGTCCGATCCCGCGGGAGCTTAAATGGTTAAATGTGACGTAGAGCCACAGGTCGGCGAGCGACGGCCACGATTCCAACACTGCCGAAGGCGGGGTGAAGGCACCGGGGGACAGACAGACAGACAGGGTACCCACGTGGCACAGTTCGCGGCGGATACGAAAGACGATGTTTGGTTGGAGAAGCGTTATATAGGTATTTTCACCTTTCAGCGGTTACATTAACGTTCCGCTATGGAATAGGGGTGCGCTATACACAAGTAGAACTTTCTAATAGAAAATAAGTTACAAAAATCGAATAGTACCTGGTCCGGGATTGGGCCTAGGATCTAGGATCTCGGGATTGGCAGTTGTACTTGCAACAACGCGACCAACGACAATTTGATCTGTTCTGATATGTTATTATTTATTCATACACAAATACCCATAAAAGGAACAGATTAGAAACAGGATTAAATTAGTTTCATGTTGGAGTCATCCTATTCAGTTAGTTGTAACTTGAAGCTCTGAACGATTTATTCTGTAGCTGACATAATTAAACAATTATAAACAAAAGAGCACGTTTACATTCGACAATATTGCATTAGACGCTGTGCGTAACCTGAGCAACATCAATAGTAACAAACACAGCGTAGACAAAGTGTAATCATTTGATTCAGCATTACAGTGAGCTACATAATATCTACGCATTGAACCAGACGGTAGAATTTCATTGTAAATAGTAAATTCCGTTTTTTTTCTATTTGGGCAACATATTCAGAAAACACATGTATGACTGAAAATAAAATCAGCGCTGTGTGTTACTCTACTGCTATATGTGAAAATGTCTGGAAGAGTATACAAAATGATTAATCCAAACAGCGCTAAATTGAAACTGCTGGATAAATCAATTTTTATGTTGTAACTATCTATGTTTAAGATTGAACATTGGATACAAAAGAAGGCCTTTGTAGAGGCCTATGTCTAGTAAGGTTAATGATAATGACAGTAAACTACAATTTTCATAGTGACACTAATACGTCATGATTACTACAGCATTATGATACATTTTAAAGGATTCATCTATCAAGACTCACACGGTAATAATCTTATGTGCATACCATAATGCAAAATTGTTTGGTGAGAGCGGACAGTTAAAAATAAGCTCATATTCTTTTCAGTTTATCGGGATTTTCTGAGGTCTCAACAAAAAATCTCTCGATTTGTCAACGCGTGCGATAACGAACGACGAAGTTGATCTACAAATAATGATATCTAATAAAGCTTGGTTCGCGTGTTTTTCACATTTTTATTCAATTCCGTACGACATTTTTCAGTAACGCAAAAAGGAAAGGGTCTCTTATCTGAAAGTTAAAGACGCAGATCTATTGGTAGTTTTCTCAACGGTTTCTTGCTTGTAATAGAAAAAAGCTGATGGAAGTCAAATATGCAAATGGAGGAGAGCTTCAAAGGGGCTGAGTTATTGAACCCTCAAGGCCGTGAGGGATCGCAAGCAGTATCGCCAATTGACCTTTGAATAACAATTTAAATATATAAAGTATTCTCATAAGCAAATATAAAGAGCGTTATTCATTACAAGATATACGGAAATGTGGATTTTCTCGGAAATTTTTCCTCTGTCACATTCTTAACTTGAATTAAATTTTAAATACATAAAATACCATTACAGTGATATTCTTCGAAGAAGTAGGCACAAGAGTTTGGTAAATTTGCACGATTCATATGCCACATCTCAGCATGGAATAGGTGATGAGCTTATTGAAATGCACAGGGCTCAAATCCAGACTTTGAGTTACTATTAAGAATTTCAAGTTGAGAAACTCATCAGTACCGACCTGGGGATACAACCCAGTTTTTCTCAATTAGAAATCGCGTTTGCAACCATGCGTCAAATTGTTTCGTTTGTAACTTAATTATCACATCATGTCTAACCAACAAACCCGTTTGTAACTTAATGACCGATTTAAAACTAATGAATCGTTATTATTGCATTTTACAACGTTTTCAGAAACGATTAATACCTATTTAATATAAAAATTACCGGCCTAATGGAGGGAGGGCCTATTTTGATCTGACTCCGAAGACGAATGCTGTGATGCGGCCAATTATATTATTGATAAACCATATAAATGTCTCGGTATATGGAAATTGATGAACAGTTGTGGGTACCCCACCCGCGCATGAATGGCACATAAAAAAGGTTCTTACCAAAATCGTCTCATAACCATTACAACTTAATGCTCTCCGCATGGAAACGAGGGACTTTTCCTATAATTGTAGTAAGACATTTTGGACCTATACTTGATTTCACTCAAGCTGACGTAATTCCTGATACATTGAACTTTCATGTCTCACTTCCAAGATGCAACGTGTTGCTATTGATCTTTTGATCCATTGGCTAGTGAACTCTAGTTTTGTTCCTTGGTTGTGGATTCGATGCTAATTAAAGACAAACATTTATATGATAATCAAGAGTAAATATTCTGTATTTGCATGCAAATTGATCAGAAGTGTATCTATTTTGTAGTTAGATGTAATTTTTGTGTCCATGTGTAAGATGGTCTAAGACATTGTTATTATTTTTACTTTATAAGAAGCAAGTATTATTTATTTATACGCGACTTCTTTACAACGGACACCGTAGCAAAAACTTGCTACGAATGAAAAGTTATAAACTTACTCAAGTACCTACTGTTTCACAAGTTTGTGAATAAATTCCTTTTTCTTTTCAAGTTCTTCGTCTTTATGAAATTCAACAAGCCGGTACACGTGTTCAAGGCTAAAATACAAATGTTTATTTAATTCCAAATAAAGATCATACCTTGGACCAAGGGTATTAAATATGCCAGAGATCAAATTTAAATAATAAATATAACATCGTCGTATTTTTTGCTACTACTACATATAAACACGGGCATCTGATCCCTAAACGCGATCTATACACATTTCTAAATGTAAAATACTTATATAGACGAACTTGTAAACTGATGTTAATAGTGACACAGTATTAAATAAACCGGTGTACGGGCAAAAACGTATTAAAAAGTATTTCGTATTTCAAATGAGATACTATGCATAAAGCATCCCGATGGTAGTTAAGCTGCGTATAAACGAGAAATTCAGTTCAATGTTGTGGAACTAATAACGAAAATTTTATTTGCTCTGTTTCCTCTCGTCAAATGTACACACAAGTATGATTCCTTAATGAAATGCACTCATTAATTCCTTCCAAGTGAAGCGACACGTGAGATATTTATTCATGCAAATAAAAATTTAATTAGCTTATAACTCAATTAATAATATTGCAATAACATAAACAAGCTCTTGAGTTATGTTGAAGTGCTCATTGCTGCGGTTTTGTAAACGAGGCTTGCAACAACACTTAAATCTACCTGAATTCTCCAAACTATCAACCGAGAGCTATATTCTATTCTTCTTTAGCCACACAGGTGAACCTGCGTGAGTTAATATTGTTTATAACAGAACAAATTTAGAATACAATCCTAACACATCTGTAAAGATAAGAAACGCTGGTTTATTGTATTTTATTTGGTGAGGTGACTGTTAACAGCAATTTCAAAGAAATACTTTTTTTCCGACCCTTTTATAGTTCCACTGTTGGAACACGGGTCTCCTCTCGGAATGACAGAGTTAATACCATAGTTTTACCACGTTGGCCAAGTACATCTGCACACGCTGCACACCTGCAAAAAATCCCTATTGCCTAATGATGCATTTCAATTACTTTGGTGGCGGTAGTCAAAGCAACCGTTACACGTTGTCACCATTATTTTTCTCCTTATTAAATTATTATCATGGTAACTTATTATCATTGCAACCATACCGATACTAACTAGACTAATACGAACTAACAAACCTATTACCGTAGTCCGATTACCGCACTCCCATTACCGTAGTCCTATTACCGCAGTCCTATTACCAGTTATTTATTCAGTTGGCAGTAACAGTTTTCCTACAGTCTTATATGCGATCGGCTGTCGATGTCCATGAGCAGTAAAGGCCATTTACACCTTTTGTATACTCGTTCTCTATTCTCTTCGCATAAGAGAAACGTTTGAAATGGAAATGAACAATTAGTGCTGGGATAAAGGACTAAAAATTGTGCAATTCTAGTAACAAATGATGCACTATTTCATAATGTTCATGGTTTTACAGGTTTTTATACCTTTTTTTACAGTGTTTAAGATAAAAAAAATGGAGTTATTCCCTGACCCGTGCGAGTAACTGTGTCTCAAGCCTTCGAAATCGATAGTTATTTGGAACTTAATGTAATGTGTATAAATAAATTTATTTTAACCTAACAAACATGCAAACAGGACCGCTGATAGTAAGTGAGAATTGTAAGCGATGAACACCATTGCCTATGAATATTTGCGGCAGCGGAAGTCTCGCCACCGCGTGGTGAGTTTTAAAAGAAAGTTTGTTTTGCGCCTTCGTTGATGGGTCCCATGTCGCAGCGCTCCGGGAATACCTTAGAAAGAAGTTTATAGTCTATTTGACATACTTTCCGTAAAAATGAACGCACCAACTTATATAATATTATATGCAAATATAAAATATATATATATATACTTAGTTGTATAAATATACACTTATATTCACGCAGGCATAGTTCAATTACTATAGATATAGTTACGAAATAGGAGACTGAAGTTATCATTCAGATATTTGCTAGGAAGGAAATCAAATAAGAAATGTTTTACGCATAGAGTTTGAAGAATAGAAAGAATTTATATTAAATAATAAACATCCTATAAATCATATTTTTTGTTAAGTAACCTAAGTTGAAAATAAATTGTGTAAGTAATACTACCTAACAGTTAGCAGCCTACTGGTTTGAAATTCGAGTTGTCACTCCGGGAGACCGGGTTCAAATCCTAACGCGCACCGAAAAATGTATAAGGCGTGTGAAGTCTGTCAACCCGCACTTGGCCAGCGTGGTAGACTACGGCCTTAACCCTTTCATTCTGAGAGGAGACTCATGTCCCAGCAGTGGAACGATAAAATCATCGAAAAAACATGTACCTTAAACCTTAAACCTTAGTACTAAGAATTGAAAAAAAATACACTACCTACACATTCGGCTCTGGATAACAATAATGCAAATAGACGTGTTTAAATCTGAAAGTACTTGACTTGGGGATATATCAAATTTTGCTTGTCGCTGGCATAAGTCAGCGAAAAGTAAAAGAATGTAAAAGAAATGAAAATAAAGGAATGTAATATTAATATTTCGTTTACACTGGACATTTCAGATTGCGCGAGCTATCCCGTTTCCTTTGTCTCTGTTCCCTTTTTTCTGAGCAATTGTCCGGGCAAGATGAAATCATTTGAACTTGACAGCAAGCAAAAAGATATTCAAGCCCGCTTTACTTCCCTTGAGCGATGACGTATATTAATGGTAGCAGAAATGAATATTGGACAAATTCAAGAATGAAATCGTAACTGTCAGCATACATAAACATTGGTTGGTATAGAGTCTTGTATCCATGAAGTTTCTAACATTGCAGTAAAAAATGTACCATCACGGGCGCAATCGCCGAAGAGGTACACAGAAGTGCGTTGAAGTACATTCAAATAAGGCAATTCTTTAATTTATGTAGTTTCGATTGTACAAAAGGCGAGCTTAGTGTCCACTACATGCATCACCAGCCATAATGACGTTGATGGTAACATTCGAAGTTCCTATTGATAATTAGAATTATAAATGATTTTGTTTATTGCGAAGATGTTATTACAAACGAGCAGGCGTCAAACAGAACTACTAATATTAGTTAGTAATAAGAGTTACGCCGCTAGAGTTGCTGTATGTTTACGTCGTCTCTGTAATCATCAGCCTGTGTAAGCCCAGTGCTGGACATACGAGTAGGATTACGTATAAGGATACGATACGGAGACTGCCTTCGCCGCGACCTCGCTGAAATCGGCGGGAGCTCATTAGGAAGGTCCTCGTATAGGTCCGAATCTAGTCGGGCCACCCCGAAAAAACACATGAGTCTAGCCGGTTTAATTATTCATCAGACTGCTTGTACTATATGGTCATAAAATAACAGGTATAAGTATATTAATAACACTCGTCCAGTTGACATAATATTAGTACGAGTTTAGTTAATAGTGGTTAGTATCCGTCTTATCCAATACTGGACACAGAGATGTTTTTACTTCTCGGGACTGAGATGTTTGCTTCTTGTATCCTGTATACCTGTAGTCGTACCTTTCAAACCGGGATACAAATTATTTCAATAATAATTGCTTCACGTCAGAAACTGGTAGCGAGGGGCTTCCTCGGGGAACCGTATAATTTTGTGTTCTACTATCTACTTCCTCATCCATTTGTTATTTTTTATCGATCCTCTTCCCAACACCAAAATTTCGTTTGCGAATAAACAGCATTTTTTCTCTGAGAGGCTAAACAGATCGAAAAACAAATTGTTGAAAATAGCGTCATCTTGATAAAACATATTATGGGTATGCATATATTGCGTGAACACCTTTTGTGAACAAACACGTTAAGTTTCTTATTATATCACCACAAAAGATTCCACGGGTTAGGCAGAGACCACCGAGTGTCAACTAACAGCCACACAGCAACTAACAAATGCACTTACATTACAAATACCTACATATATGTACAAAAAAACATCCGTTCGCAGTCTAGACTAACAATCGAATCGCTCGATTTGGAGTTCGATAGCGGATTGGAATAAAAACCGCAAGCATTTCAGTTAAAGCATTTTCAATTCGTAACCACTGAAATGTTTTTTTTTTCATTGTACAGCACACGCATGTAGCTGATATTTGGATGTATTTGAGCGATGCTGAAATGATCGATACAAGTTAACGCTTCAGAGATTTTGTTTATTTTTATGATCATTCATACGATTATATACATATATGTTTGTTTGTTTTTACAAATCACATTTACAATTATATTTATTATGAGGGATATGAAACTCAAAAATCTCTAGAGTGTAAATACATTAATCGATTTATTAACCGAAGAAATACGATTTTATTTGGAAGAGTACAATTTACATTTCAAGCTCTGTTTCCTCTCGTCGAGTAAAAATGTAATAATTGTGAATAATTGAGGGCTTCCTGAAGCGAATTGAAACGTACCTAACTTCTCCGAAGTGATAAAACGAATCGTCTCCAATGCGTTTAATTTTCTTATAATGGTCGTAAATTTTTAACTGAACACAAATTTGAGGATTTCTGGGAACGAGGCGGTAATACGTATACTTCAGAGCAAATAAATTCCGTCAACTCGCTCTGAAATGCTAATAAGTCAGAACTTAAATACGAACACATATTTTTATTTAGTCTCTAAGTTTCGCTGCATCCGAGTATGAAGCTTGACAATTTTAATGTCGTTAGACTTAATGTCTAAGTTGGATCTTAGTTATCATTGGACATAAATGTTTCAATCGTAACCCGATATAAAACCTGATTAAGAATTAAGCCGGCTGTACTAAAAATGTCTTTCGGGTCGGCTCGACTAGTTTTAGTTAGCCCGACTACTCGAGGTGTCCCTGTAGTGTATAATATAATTACGTCAGTAGGTAATTTTGGAAATATTTCACAGAGTTGGCCAGGACTGGGATGTTGTTGCGATAAGTTTACGGTAACATAACAGTGTCAGATTACTTTACCCACGCTCTTAATTAAATTTTAATTACCGTGTAACCTTTTGTGTTATAAACTTGTATGTTGGTGAACGGGCGTCTTTTGAGGTACAAATACGTGATTACATAACAAATTACGTTTATATCGCAACTGTTTAAATTTATCATAGAGATAAATAATATGTAAGTGGGTAGTCGGAGAGTGAACCCGGAAGAAACATGGAACTCACTTTAAGTCGGCATCGTGATTAATATACCACATATATTAGTCACAATGTTTTCTCCAATTACACCTGTTTTTAAGACTTCGGGTAAACATAATTCGATAGGAAAGAAATCTTTGCGGATACATATTTAAATCAATATTTATTTGGGTTTACTGCATTGTACACAGAAATGGATTTTTTCAAAATGTGGTACAAAATTCGGCTACCTGTTTGTTTCTATTGAAATTTTCAAGATCTTACATTCTCTCCTTATATGGGTATATTCTTTTTGGTATCATGATCATTTTTTATTTGGATAGTTAAATAGCTGCAATCATTTTTACTTCCCACTCCTGTGTCTTCTAGCAACTGCAAAAAGCCTAAAGTTAGTATACTCCAAAATGTTCTAATGTTTATTTTCTTAAATGCGGTTATTGATAAATTCTTCATCTGACGTATTAAAACTATCCTTTAGAGGCAGTCAATATCTATAAAGTCCAACAATATAGAAGTGGTTACTAAGCCCTCTAAATCACGGAAAGGTTTGCCGGTTTTCGATAGTAAGTGCCAGTTGATCTCCTTAATACTCGTGGGTAATATGCGATATACAACCCCATCAAAAATCTGCGCTCGATAGAGAAAAAAACATTTTAGAAAACATTTTTTTTCTGACCCTTTTATCGTTCCACTATTGGAGCATGGGTCTCCTCTCAAAAATTTGCCATGCTGGCCAAGTGCGGGTTTATAGCTTTCACACGCCTTAATGATTTTTTTTTCTTTTAGGACTCTAAGATGTGCAGGTTTTCTCATGATGATTCCTTCAACGTTATAGCAAGTGATATTTAATCTTAAAACGTACATTTTGTAAAGAATTGCGTGTTAGGATTTGAACCCGGTCTATAGATATAGCCTTAGAAAACAAATATTATACTTAAACAAAAATCAACTGATTGCCTTCGCGATAAATCATTAAATATATAATGCAAGGGTGCCAACATACTGACGAAAATATTCTAACAACTTCGAGGAAACGAAAATGCAAATGAGTGGGATAAAATATTAAAAGCGCGAAGCCGACGGCGGCTGCTGCTTAGCGAATATTTACTTTATACCTAACAGTACGGACAAAGTCTTGCCTTTAGCGATTCATATAAATATATCTGCCTCGTTTTATCGCCAAGAAGCATTGCCCGTAATATTTTTGTTTGTATGACATCACATGACTGACATGTAATGACAATTAGTCTGATTTAGTGTTCCGTTTGCTAAATCCGAGGAAATAAAAAATTAGTATCTACTCGTAAGTCATAGTCCAATTTTAGAGCGGAATGTAGTGAGTTTACCCCGCAAATGGTGTCGCGTTCAAATTGTGGCTCGGCAGTCAATAGGCGAAGTCGTCTCCGATTCCCACCTCTTTGAGGTCCGGTAACCCAGTCCTTTGAAATCGGCTTTTCATCTACATATTTGACATTTCACAAGACTTTTTTGACACGCAATACCAAGTCTAATCAAATAAGTCAAACTATTCTCTAGAAATGAAAAATAAGTATTAAATATATATAGAAATACGTAGTTCTATTTGGATGACGGAAAATGTTTTATTCTATATATTGTTCCTAAAACTATTACACATTAATATAGTTTTAAAAAAAATTCAGTGGCAGTGATAACCTAGTGGTTTGAAATTCGGTCTCTCACTGCGGACGCCCGGGTTCAAGTCCTAGCTCGCAGTCCTTTATAAAATTGCGTTTTATGTTTGAACATCACTTGCCTAACCGGTGAAGGAAAAAATCGTAAGGAAATCTTCACGCCTTACAGTTAATAAGATAAAATGTTCTTTAAGGCACATGAAGTTTGCCAACGCGTTGGACTATGCCCTTAACCCTCTAATTGTGAGGGGATATCCTTGTTCGAATATTGGAACGATAAAAGGGTGCAAAAAATTTCAGTTCATTGTAACGTAATGAACGATTTAAGTGCTGGAGTGCGTATAATGTAAAACGGAGCGGTCTCATGCGTAATCAGCCACTCTGTCTACTTGCTAGTTGAAGTATATTTGAAAGGGAAGGAAACGGTGACAGATGTTCTTTTATTTATTTTTATCTTTTTCTATTTTTATTTATTTCAAGCGAAATTCGCGTTAATTTCATTGTTTAAAGTTTTCATTTTTTGCGAAATTGTAGAATAGAAAGGGCTAATCCTGCTTTTTTCATTCATAGATTCAATTGGGTAAGTAGACTCCATGAAGTTTTAGTATAAATGATATACGTCTATGACATTCATAGAAATCATAAAATATTAACAATTAATATAGTTTAATAACCTGATTTTGTAATATTTGTTATGTTTCGTTCATAGTACATTGGCGTTAGAATTGTAATTGCCATATTCAGAAGTGATGATATTGTGTATCGACCTGAATAAACTTCCAAATATGTTACGAACTTGAAGACAATATCTCCCGAGTTTGATTCCCGGAAATCTAATTACTTTTTTTGCGGAGTCGTAGAGAACTGTTGAGAAAAACACGCTTTACAGACCAAAAATCATCTACAACGAACTAAAGATGATCGTGTCTGTAACAAACAACATAAAAGCTTCAAAAACAATGTTGGTTTCCATTATCCTCCATTTGCAATCTTTTATCGAGAAGTCCTTTCGTCAATAATTCCATCGAGGTTTCATTGTCTTACTTCCCTAATTCCTTATCAAAGGACGGTCTTCCGTGTGTACCTCATATGTTTGACTTGCTTGTTCATTTAAAGAAATAGACCATCCATGTCTTACAAAGGTAAATTGGGAATCAATTAACATCTAGCGACTAATTGAAGTAAGTATATTTGCTCAGATTTTTTTAAATTCAAATATGAACAGAACTGACTCATAATATCTCGGTGTTTTTTAGTTGTTAGTCACACAACTTTTCTTTGGTATAATCATAAAATCTACTACTGTTTTCCTTCTATCTTTTGTTCTAATGATTCGATAACATCAAAGATCTATTTGTCGGCCTCAGAACGACGAGTGAGTGATGTGATTCATTCGATCGGCGTCTAATGTATGGGCATATAGGCTCCCAATTAGCAGTGTTCCTCAATCAATTGTTCTGGCAATTACGTGACACTGGCAGTTACTGTTACGTCAATTGGATTTCGGTTGCTAATGTTATCAAGATAATAGAATTTAATACATGCGCGTAGTGAGGCAGTCTTGATTCGATTCGGTTATTGTATTATCTTAACTATTATTATAACAAACAAAACTACAATTGATAGTTACGAATCCGATTTTAAAACAAAGCTTGCCGTTTGTAATTTGATTGCAAGTGATGGGTAAATGTGATTTATCTATATTGTTTCATACATAGCTCCGTTTATTATGGAGGGACAATGAAGATATAAAATTCAAATATGTGGTGAATTATTATTTAGTCTCTTCTATTTCTTATCAACATGTTATAATAGTTTCGGTGTTTGCCATAACATATTATCTGAGATACATCGTTTGAATTCAAAGCTTATATGATGACATATATTTATAAACACATACCTCCATATCTTACGCCAGGTCCCTTACGGGGTAGGCAGAGATCACCGGGTGCCAAATATATATATCTATCCTTACAGACTTGCCGCGCTTTTTCTACATTCATTTATCTCATCACACACTTCACTTCAATCAGGCACAATCTTATAATTTTTAAGAATATCCGGAATTGATTTGATTTATACACAATTGACATATCTACAGCTATCATTGTTTGGTGTCAATGGAATATGTAATACGCCTTAATAACATTCGAAAACCAACATATTATTAAAATTATTAATTAATTATTCAGTTGAATAATTATTAACTATTGACAAAATGAACTATGAAATAATTATACTTGCTTCTGATTTAGAGTGAATATAACATTACTATGTTTACCAATATGCTGGTGAATGCACTTTGTAAGTATATTCAATTGTATCTCGTTCAGATACAACAGTAATTTTCCTCCGAGCTCTTAGCCAATTGATACTTGCTGTGCCGGTCAGCTTTGCCAGCTATTTCTGTAGACCATTTCTTCTTAGTGTTCGGTTTCCCTTAATTTAATGCTCGGATTCTTTTCCTTCGACTGCATCTTTGTTGAACGGAGATATCAAATTCTTTTCTTCAATAATAATGAACGCTATTTTAGTTTAAATTATCTGTTTAAGTAAGGTTTTTGTGTTAAGACTTGAATAGCCAATGATGTGAATTTCAAACTTAAAAAAGTTAGATGCTGTTTAAGATTAGAAGTAAATGTAGAAAAAAAAGCATCATAATTGTATTAGCAATGCTACACTTATACTAGTTACAATACCCTAACTGCAGACCAAAACATCTTGATCATGTCAGACACTACTATACGCGTGTGGAGCTGAGCGTTGTATTGAAAGTTGTTGATTGGTCGAAGTTTCTGAGAACTACGTAACTTTCTTGTTAGGAACTTGAAGCAATAAATAGACCTGGAGGCTCGACGGCAAAGGTAAATAGCGAAGCGATCTATTCTAAACAAAACCTTTATCGAGACCTATCACGCAACTCAGTATTCTGAACTAATGAACACCGTCATGCAATAAGCAATTTGTAGAGATTTAAAAAAATACCGATTATATGCTCACACTTAAGCATGTACTAAACGTAGATTACACGTACAAATCATACGGAAACTATGATATTAAGCTATTGGTGCATGTGAACAGGCCGACTATTTTATTGAATAGTCAATTAAAAACGTATCATTATACCTGTAATACCCGAAGACGTAAGCAGGCAGCATTGTAGCATACTTCCACAATTTACCATTTACGTTTACGTAGGTCCCACCATAGAATATAAGGTGACCCTATGACCATACTCTGGGCACATATCCAGACTGTGAACCACTACTGAAAATTTGTACTAGAAATACTAGGGGAAAATGCAATAATACCCGACTCAGGATTTGAGTCCAGGAACTCTCGTTCGATAGTCGCGCAACCACGCGACCAACGAGACATACCAATGAAGTTTGTACATTCACTATTATCAAATCAGTATCTATGTAGTAGCGGGACATATTGATTATTTTCTAAAAACCCTTAACATTATGTTAATGTGAAGAAATTGCCCGAATATAATGTTATCTTATGATTAACAAACCTACAGATTTGATGTAAAGTACCTTAAGGGAAGATGATAATATTGTATTTAAATTCAAACTTGGAATCATGTTTGAATCTTGATTTAAATTTACTTATATAAATGTCTCTCGAGTCGAGATATGATTCAATTTAAGATGAAACCGTAACTTATTAAGCTAATTTATTTGACAAACTGTGTTTATATCTAATTCAATTTACGATAATTGTCGTTTCAAAAGCGTTTTAAGTTCAAAAACCTTGTCAAAAGATTCGTATATTATATAAATACACATATTTAATAACATAGGACATCAGTGGTCGTGACTGTCTATATGATGCTATTCTTAGTTACAGTAGCCCTATTATGAAAAATAAATATTTACCTCAATCTGGTGTATACACAATTTTGATAGCGATGTCAACCGTATGTATCATTTAAATAGTCTTTTATTTCGTATGAGCCTTGGTATAGACTAGTAGTTCCATTTAACTTTTCGTTTCAATTTTATGTAAATAAAGAGATCGAATAACATTCAATTTACGAAACGCGATAATTTCATATCTAAATTTCTTAACAGACGTATGATGTGTTTCTGGGTACTAAGGAATGACGCCTACGATTGTCAATCCATGATGAGTCATAATACTAAAGTTGTGTAGCTTTAAAGTAAATTTGCAATTGTAACCTTCGATATTGACAAAGGTTACGGATTTGAACTACAAAGTTTGCTTAAACCTTCAAAGCAATAATTTTGGGTCCATAGTTTGTTCTGTTTTAATGATGTCATCTACCCTGATGTAATCAAAGATTTGAATTAATTTGAATTCATCTTCGGGTACCCAAGGTTAGGTAAACCATATTTCTCAGCGAGTGAGTTTCAATGAAGACAATATATGTATAACAGTATTAGGTTATGGTCCTAATTTTACCTACAAGCGATTAACGAATTAAACGGCGATGTAACTGATATAATAATATGAATTTTGAACATCTATTCCGTAACAAAGATTTATGGTCACGTAAAGATCTTTAACAGCCTAGTAAATTTTCTTACATTTTATTGTGTATAAAACCTCAAGTATATAAGTACATAGGTATATGTTTGGATATACAAAGAGCAGTTTAAGCGATAAAGTTAAAACAGAGTTCTTCTCTCTGGTCCACATCGAGGCGGAGTAATAATACGTTCCCTATAAGTCAAAGAGAGGTTCAAATACCGAATGGGGTATTTGGATTTTTCTAATATAGACTTTCTAATAGACCTTTATAATAGCAACTCAGACTATGAATTTGTGCCCGGTGCATGACAATAAACTCACCACATACTTCATAGTGGAACGCAAACGAGTGAAACGTAGGGGTGTACTATATTCCTCTGCGTACCTCTTCTACTGCCTACGTCTTCAGCGATTACGGGCGTGATGTTATTTGAAGCAATTATCGTGATCAGAAAACATAAGTGTTACGAGCTAAATATGTTTATACATATATCGTTGGCACATCAATCGCAAGACAAGATGTTGACGGTTCGACAGAATCGGTTACATCTTGCGTATGAACATGAATTGAACCGAGATTAGTTGGTTTAAGATTACTCCGTTATGTGTCACCGCTTCAAAATCCCTGTGACGTATCAAAGACCTTCTGAGCTTTTACACATCCGTGATTAATGTTATTTTCTGTTCTTACCTCATTGCGATCGATCGAAAAATCATGATCGTTGTACCACAGTATCATAATAAGATTAATATTGATAAGAATGAAGATCTACATCTAGCTAGGGATTTAGTAGGGATTTATAGTAAGACTGAAAGACAGTAACAACCGCTCATATAATTATTTCTCTTGTTAATTAAAGTGAGTCGTTTTTATCATTTTATTTTATTAAAATATATAAATAAATAGAATGAAAAGCATGGCTTTGCATCGACGTTCCATATGGGTATTTTGTTTAATATAACGTTACTAGTAATTTTCAGATAATTTTATAAAAAAAGAGACGAACATCGAAACGCTCTTATATACTCGGAGTTCCATTTATAAAAAGTAAGAGTTTTCATTTGACTTTTAAATGTCAAAGCATTCAATTCGTACACCAACAACAGATGTGTTACTTCCTGCCATTAATAATTTATAGGCATTAACTACAGTGTATATTCGGAACCTCCGAATTCAATTAGAAAGGGAATCTCATACAATGAAATTATCCACATATCATGAGCATCAGATTAATACGTAATTGAGAAACAGACACCCGTAACGTTTTACCATAAAGACAACAATGAAATAGCTTGAAAGTGACCTACAGATCGAATTCAAATTGGTATACAATTGGATGATGACATTAATAATACGAGTATAGTCTATTTTATAGAAACACAAAAGTGACAACGAAATAAGTATCAGCGAAGTACAAAAGACAATCTCGTCGCTGAACAGCGATTTCTTCCAGTCAAGTTGAGCGAGTAAAGTCAAAGATATGAAAATAAAAGAATTACCCGTATAGTGCGTACAAATGTACAAAAAAATAGAAGTAAATATAAATTTATTAATGTACATAGTAAAAGTAAAAAAGTAACTTCACGCCTGTAATCCCCGAAGAGGTAGGCAGAGGAATGCAGAACCACTCCCACGTTTCACCAG
>DWTO01001267.1:0-16780 GCA_018244755.1 Jemadia pseudognetus
ACAATCAACGTTGGCATAGTTAGGTTTCATCGCAGATAACACGAGCCCACTTGGGTTGTGTTCTATTGCCAATCGTCAAGTAGTGGTGCCGGCGGAATTCTTAGGTACGTACTGCATAAAGAACACAAGTCAGTAATCTAAGTAATAATTATGTAAAATCACGCCTGTATTTTGTCGAAGAGTTGGGCAGCGGAGTATAACACACTCCTAAGATTCATCTATGATGTTATACGTCTGGCACAGATGAAGATCCTGAGCTATTACCTACTAGGTTTTTCAAGTCTGAAAACAATAAGATTACTTGACCCAGGAACTGAACCTGGGACGTGTCGATTAGCAGTCCTCTTTGCACTCACTCAAGCAATGAGACATTCCAAGCAACTTAAAATGCGGTACTTAATGTTGTTCACACAGGTATATTTATTCAATATGATTCAATTCAATTCCATAAAAGGGAAATGATGTATTTGTTAAACTTACATAAGTAGGTACTAGAACGAATAGTTGGGATTTAGAAATCTTTAGTGAGCAATAAGCTCACCACCTATACCATAGTGGGACGTAAACGTAACTGGTGAGACTTTGGAGTGTTCTACACTCCTCTGTCCTCTTCTTCAGGGATAACAGGCGTGATGTTACGTACGTAGAAATTTTTATATAATATGTACCTAGTTGTACTTTCAATGCTCGTACACTGTTTTCATTTAGTCAGCATTTTACGCTATGTCACTTCATTTTATACAAAACTAATGAGTTAAGCGTGCCGCGCGTACTCATCGGTCATTTAATAATATAATATATTACTTAACTAGTTTAAGGAATCTCTTGAAGGTTTTTGTTTACAAAGTTACCTTTATTTAAACATATAGGTATAATCAACTACGGTCAAACCCGTACAGTATTTATTTAAAGGTAACTGGCTCGTATGTTATACCTATGTCAACAACTGTAAAACGTAACTTCACGCCTGTAATCCCGGAAGAGGTAGGCAGAGGTATGCAGAACACTCCCACATTTTACCAGTTACGTTTACGTCCCACTATGGAATAAATTACATGATTTTAATATGATTTTAATATATTGTTGCAGTTGTAGTAAAAATTCTGACCGTGATAAGTCATTATAAACTGTAGAATATTCATAGGTCATAACTAATGCCTTTTTGTATTTACAAAGGGGCTCCGGAAATCGCCGAAATAGATCATGGTTCACTTTAAAATAAACTAAATGACTACACAACTATACATAATACCTACTATTTATATGTAAGTACAGTGTTAAGGTTAGCCTCAATAAACCCTTTGAAAATGCAATGTTAGAATGATATATAAAAATTTTACTATTTACACTGCGCTGAAACCTACGCGAAGAAACCTTTCAGTCGAGACATATTTTCTTCTACGTGACCGTGACTTTGTGGCCACTAAAAGGATTTTAAAGTTGAAAGGGAAACTTGCTATTATATAGGTATACTACTACCTACTATTGCTATTATATATGCTAAACTTTAATGTGAATATAACCTGAAACTTCGTATTTACGATATAAAATACTGTGTGACCATTTTTCCACCTTTTGTAATCGTAAATATTATTGTTATGCAATTACCTTGCTATTTTTCTTAATTTATGGATTCTCATGGGAATTTTCCAAGTGTATTATACAATGAAAATTATTAATTTCAGCTTCATAGTTCTCAGAATGTAGAATTTCGAAATATTCTCAGACATTAATGATATTAATAATTAATGAAAAAAGAACAGAGCTCACTCGCAACTGATAGTGGAAATTAATGTTTTCGTTAATTGTACCAAATCACATAATTATGCTATAATTACTGAATAATAATTACACTGTATTGCCAATTAAATTTGTTACTCTTCCATATATATTACAAATACATGTTGTCAGAACAAAACACATATTTTCGGGAATATATGTAAGTACTATACACTTTAAAATCAGTTTTGGCATCTATCAATATTTATCCCCCACATATCGACGCAACACATTAATATGATAAAGTTTTATTAAGGCGGTCCATTCAAAGCAAATATTAATAAATTACAAGCCTAAGGTACAACAGCGGAGCGCCGCCAAATCGCGAGCTCTTTGATCGTTTTTTTATTCGCACCAACACCACATGTGCGAGGCTCGATGTGTATTATCGACGCGTAGACAGCTATAGCGTCAGCGACAGATTGAAATAAAACGGGAAGAAGCATCGGCATCTTAAAACGCTTAGTGAGAAAATAAAAAGGTGGGAGCATTATTTGCTTTAGTCAAATGAGTTTCTGCTTCGCCTACCCGCGGCGTACGTGGCCGCCTTTATTAACGTCTGCATACGACTCAAAGACACGTCGCATTCAAATATCACACTAAAAGCGTCAATCTACATACGTACTATTGAGCAAATCCTAAAAGTCATTTATACCGAGACCCTATTCGATTGAAGTAGATTACAAATAATGAATAAAATTGCATACGAAATGAGAAGACCGAGACCGTCCGTGAATGTAGGATTGTTTGAGGGAGGTTTGCAGTGTGGGTGAATGGTTTATTGCCGGTAAATACTTAGCTAAGTACCTATAGATACTGGTGAGCCAGCGTGGATACGTAGAAGTTTATTCGCGCTTTTGATCTATGGGAACCGTGGTGGTTGAATCTGCTTTGCACTTATTAAAATACACTCTTCAAGAAATACCTTCATACCTTTTCGTGTATCACGTATATTTGAAACTAATAGAAAATAATTCGTATTTCATTCAATGATATCAAATTATTAGAAAAACTACATGATAATGTTTAAACGGAAGAAACCTTAATAATTTCATGCTAAAGCGTATATTTCTGATACCTATACCTATTGTAAATGGTAAAATAAAAGAAGAAAGATTTAAAATGTAATTTTAACCACTGAATACTACCCATTGTTCATAATTCATGTGGAGTACATACGCTTAACCTTCGTGCGTTGATTTTTTTTCTTAATATTTATGCGGCTCTTATATTACTAAACTGTTTAACACTCTGCTATTATGAGTTTTCATGTACAAACATTAACTTTAAGTATATTTTCAAACGATAACAGATGCAAGAATTTTCAATAAAAATAAATGAATCTTCGTAAAAATACGCGCTGTTTTCTGTTGCGTTTGCGCTAAATGACGTTTACGATCTAATACAGCTTTTTACAAAGCTCCTACCCCTGTCGTAATTATCATTAACTATCGATATATGTAATTGCTTTAAGCGAAAATCTAAATAAAGCGGTGCAGGGTGTTAAATGTTTTGCATGGTGTTAAGTATTGAATAATTGAAATAGACAAATAGGACTTTAATTCTTTTAACTTTTGTTGCGTCCGGATCTAGACTTTAGAGCGCACGGAGGACATTAAAAAAGTAGATAAACATTTCTCTCTGAGAGAGAGGACAAGTTGCAAAAACGGTTTAAGACAAAAAAGTAGCGAAAACCAGAAATGAATCAGGGCGGGCGGGCCGCCTTCTGGCCGGGAGGTGAGGGCTCCCGACAACGTTGGTAAGCGGCGTAGAGCTGGCAACGCGTAGAATAGACCTTCACATGTAATATCAAAATAGTTACTAGATATTTGGGAAGATTCTCTTAATTATATGTATAGGTATTCAATTATATTATCACTCCAGGTTCTATAGTGTAGACAAAGAGTACCGAGTACCAAATATTATAGATCATCATCATTTCCATCATCACCAGCCTATTTCCATGCATTGCTGGACATAGGCCTCTCCAATAGCACGCCACTAAGCTCGATCTTCAGCTCTTTGCATCCAAACGCTGCCAGCCACTTTGCGTATATCGTCACTCCATTGAGTCGGAGGGCTATTGAATATTAAAGAACTTCTTACAAAAATAAATCTTCTTTTATTTTATTATAATATGGGCAAATAAATACATTTTTCAATAAAATATCTGGCGATTCCGCATAACATTTGCCACAGAAATAATAACAATAAAAATATATTTTTGGAATTTTAGAAGAATTCGGAAATGTTTCTTTTAGTAATTAAGCGCTGGTGATAGTACTAATCACTAGTTACACACTAACATTTTATACGTATTAAGGCTTTGAAGCATCAGCTCAGTTATTATCGCTCAGTTGGTATTGGCGGAATGAATAACAGTTTTATATATAATATATATTTATAAGGTGACTCTTCATATTATTATCTCATCATATTTCCAAGTGTAAGGCGTTTGACGATATGACACAAATTAATTCCATCGTGAGCTACAAGGGAGTACCTACTCGTACCTAATGTTTATCTTTCTTTTATAATTGGTTTCATAACCACTCAACCATTTATCAAATAAATGTTACATTATTTTAGTTCATTCAAGCTGTTTATAATAAACTGTTGAATTGTAAAATATAATTAATATAACCCGTAACACAATGCACGGAAGAGTCTGAAGGCAAGAATTCCGTTTAAATTAAACTGAAAAAAATTTAGGTACCCGCTGTGAAATTTAGAAATTCTCTTCTTGCTTAATATATTTAAGTAACGGTACGTAAACAATAGAAATATTATAAAAATAAACAATTAAAGAACTTAATTACAGCAATAGATAATTTTGTAATTAATTTCACAATTTTAGAAATTGCTCAAAATTTCTTTTAATGCAAATCAAACACAGTAATATTTGTATTTTTTATTGCTTTTAAACGAACCTTTGTTTCATACTTTCAGTAATACACCGAGATAATGTTACTGTACCTGGTAGATAATTTTTATGCAAAATATTAAGAAAAAAAGTAACTTCACGCCTGTAATCCCCGAAGAGGTAGACAGAGGAATGCAGAACCACTCCCACGTTTCACCAGTTACTTTTGCAAAATATTATTTTTATCATAATATTCCTAATAGGATTCCTAATAGGACCTTGACTACCTCCTTGGCCCTATTGGTTGCAAGCGCGACTGCCGATCGGAAATCCTGGGTTGAAATTCCGGATCGGGTACTATTCGATTTTTCTAATTTGGATTTTCTAGTAGTGGCTTGGAGTCCGGAAATATGCTCGATTCATGGCAATAGGCTCACCACCTGGTCCAGAGTGGGATGTAAACGTAACTGGTGAAGTGGGAGTGTAATATATTCCTCTGCCTACCTCTTCGGGAATTACAGTCGTGACGTTACGTAAGTATCTTCTAGTAATAGAACTGTAGGCTTCATACTCGTATTGGGTGACTGCTGTTGCTCACAAATCTCCGTAAGTGAACATAATTATGTTTATGCGTGCTTTGAGCCGTACCTTGTATTGGACACATTGCTTAGAATGTTCTACGACAAAGTACACAGACTTGTGTTTAGCAACGGATGCTAACTATTTAACGAGTATTTCAACATTACAAAGTCAAAGCGCATTTTTGTATTACGAAGTATGTAGTTAGCAGGCCGCAGATAATTATGGTAAATGATTATTACTACTCAGAGATATGTATCTTTTTCTTCTCTATGGCTACCAACGAAATTTCGGAGGTCTATAGACACCCCATCAATTCCCCAGCCTCTTTCCTAAACCGAACATCTAGATGCACCGCGGAATAACATACTTATCTGGTAGAACTGCCAATAGCTAAAACGAAGTTTCTCGTTACTTGTCTAGACAGCCAGCGAGCGGAACGCTCTGCCAGTCTCTGTGTTTTCACACATACAAAGGGCTGTTCAAATTAAGGGTAAATAAATAGGCGTAGGAATGCGTGCTTCATCTAAGGATGCATCTGCGCTTTCTATTAGGTGGGATCGCAGCCCAACACTAGCCTGTCATATTAAAAAACCATAGATTCTCTCTTTTGTATTAGAGTATCTACGTACCAACTGCTGCTAAACATTACAAAATAGAGGAATAAAAACTGCCGCTAAAAATCCACAGTTACAATGTACGCAAATGTTTATGCCATACCTATTCCAAACAAATAAATCCAAAACATGCAAGCTATAAAGATAAAAGTACACTTCTAGTACTTTTGTAATACGAACCGTTTGGCGCAGTGACCGCTTGCAGTGTTTGTGGACACGGTGGGGGCTGAGAGGACAGGGCTGGTCATTTAGCGGAGATGAAGCTTCGAGAAATTAAACAAATACAATGAAGTATATTGCTACTTGTGATCTGTTCTACAAAGTAAGAATATTTTTAGGGTCAATTTATTTCATGTGCAGTATAAAATAAGTGTACATTACGTAATATGCTAATCAATCCGCATGCCCAATGTTGGGATTTTGGGCATAACCCGCCTCCTCCCGGGCCTTCGTTTGTGCCTAGCAATAGGCTCATGATGATGATGGCGTAATATGCTTTAAATCATACATAGACAGATGATGATGATGATAGCCTAATATGATTTAAATCATCATCAGAATCTCAGAATGAGACGGGTCAATGTCATAGACGACCACATTGGCCAAGTGCGGTTTGACAGATTCAAAAAGCCTTAGGTACTTCCATTGAGATTTCTAAGGATTTAGTCTGAGTATGAAGTTCTCCTTCACTCTTATATACAAAAATATGTTTACTCCAGGCCCCATACGGAGTAGGCAAAGAGCACCGAGTGCCAAATATCTCTGTCCTTACAAACCTGCCGCGCTTCTGCTATATTCATCACTCTCTTCATACCTGCACGCCAGTTTCGAACACTACTGATTCTCCCATCAGCCACTATCTGGCCTATTTGATCAAGTTAGGTGAGTCTTGGCCTCCCTCGATACATAGTATATTTGCTTCGTCATTCTTTTATCAGCGATTCTCTCAACTGGAGCATGCCCTTTGTCATTTTTACACCAATACTCTCTTTTATACAAAGCATCATAGTTACGTCCGAATTACGATATACTACTAAGTAAACTACTATATACTAAGTAAACTATTATACCCACTTACATATATATATATATATATATGTATATATATATATATTTGGAAATTAATTGTATTAAGTGTCTACCGCAACTTTACATTGTCACCTGGGTTTACACGAACAAAATGACAGCTGGCATTAAGTTTGCCCTTTGTTACCAAAAATAATAAATAAAAAAGTAAATCAACTTATATAGATAGGTACTTATTCTTTTTTATTCAGATTCCCTTACACTGTGAATGCCGCAAATAACATGCAAGGAAAATAACAATTAAAGCAGTTTCTAGTCCAATACATACAATGCTGAAAATTAAGTAACCGTATCTAACTGCACTATAATATTTTCCAAAATTTGTATTACATTCGTAGATAATTTTAACGGTTGGTTTGATGAATACGTAATGTAACATCACGCCTGTAATCCCCGAAGAGGTAGGCAGAGGAATATAGCGCACTTGCACGGTTCACTAGTTAGTTAATGTCCCACTATAGAATAGGTGGTGAGCCATTACCATAAATAGTTTTGATAGACAAACATATAACAATAATATACATTACACATATTTCGTGTATGATACCTAATCTATGTAAAATATTTTTTCGTTGATTGATATAATTATGTAAAAATACTTAATCTGCATTGTTACAATTCAAACGTAATAACAGTAAACGAAAGTCACTAAATTAATGCATCTATTTCATGAAACGTAAATAATGGATTGCGAAGCATGTATTTATTTTATAATTATGAGCGACATTATTTATTATTTTGATGAAAAAATAACAACAAAATACGACAATCCGCCGTGTTATGTTTTTCGAAAATCACAGTGAATGAGAATCACGTTCGACTAAATCTCAATGACAGCTCTTTCAGTTGTTTCAGCTCAGCTGTCAAAATGAGTACGAACTGTGGGTATTCGTAATTATCTCAAACCAAAGTTTTGGAACACCGATAAAACAATTGACATCACCACCGATAATAACCCACTTGTTTATTACGAAGTGAAATTATACGGTGGAATTAAATGAACACAGTCGGATGAATAACAATGCAAATATTCATAATTTCATAGTTGGCAATTCAAATGAGCATTTTGTTAGTTTTGGGTCGTGCCATTGGCCGGGCTAACTGTGAACTACCTGTGTTATATTATTCGTTTATATTTTTTACTGCCCAATTACCCCGTTTATGAAATGGGCGTAACACAAAGCTAATAATCAGTTTTGTGCTTCTCTCATTTTTCACACTTTCCACACTTACCACCTTTACTTTGGGACGGCTGGGCTAATTACGCGATTACTGTTACTTCCCTAATAACAAATGACTACACTAAAGGGCTGTATGTACAGTATCTGATTAATGAAACAATATCTTATGTAGATACAGTATCGTAAATAGTTTTACATCTGTAAAGAGTTCAGTGCAGCGTGTAATGATGTAGGTAGGTACTCGTACATTATTAAACGAAAACCGAGTGTGAAAAACAAAGTTCAGAAAAGTTCTTAAATTGAATCACTCAGCGAACAACGGAATGAGATAGATTTAGTATTTACATAGTTAGCCTACAAGGTTCGAAACTAATTTGCTGCGCGACGCAGGTGCCAGACACAACTTTGAGCATCGCTAAAGTAACGTGGCTGTGGGTTGGGAACGTCTGTCATCGATAACTGCTGGGTTAGATGTGTTTTGGAGTAGAAATCACATAATAATATAAAAATACAATGCAGAACGCCTCTAAGCTCGTTCGAGTGTCGATCCAATAATCGATCTAATAACGATCGATATAAGGGAGGTAGCGAAGCGTAGGTAAGGAGCCATTGGATGTAGAGTTTTATCGGAGTAGGACAGATCTATCTTAACCCATAAAGTAGGTAATATCGATTAATGCTGTTGACAATGCTTAAAAACAAATATATGCCTACATGGAAATATGAACACCTTTTTATGACGTAGATACTTACTTTCGCCTTATATAAAACGATTCACGTGATGGGTACATATTGGGAGTAATTCCTATCATTTTTGCTTAAGACATTCACTATTTTTTTTTACTGTATGTAGGCAAGTACTATTCCAAGAAGAGCCCTTCCTAGATATACGAGTATATATGGACATTTTGATAGTCACAAACATTATTGTGATGTGATTAGACATCTAAGCTTAATATAATTAAGCTGCTTTTTTGAATGTGGTCCTGCTGAAATAAATAATATTACAGTGCCAACAAGTACCTATGGGCGACTTATAATTTTTCCTAGTCGATTTTCATGCGACAAGTATTATTTTTAAATTAATCCAATTCGACGTTACTATTTTAGACTGAAGTTATTTATGAAATGCCTATACAATTGTGTCTCTAAAAGATTTTTTACGTGACAGTTTTCCATTCTCTATCAGGCAAGTAAGTAAAATGCGTTGCGATCCTCAACCAACATACCCAGCGTAGGGATTACGGGCAGAACCCCTCAGGGCGACCTTATGTCCAGCTATGTGCTGCATAGGCGGATAATGTGGATGATGAAGTAAAACAAAAAAAAATTAAGTTCCCTTATTTACAAATACTTTTATAAATCCATATTTTGGTAGCAGGTGTACTCGAAAGCTATAAGCCATTGTGTTAAACTGAATTCACAAAACAAAAAAGTTGTCAGTGTTTATTTGAATTATTTTATATCACTAGCGTAAAGTAGAAGACCCTCAAAATACAAGCTCATCATACATCTTGTCTTGACTTGTCATTGCTGCTCCGCAGCAGCAAACTTATAATACATGTAAATACTTATCTGTGCATTTGATAGTATTCATCCAAATTTATGAAGATGACTTATCTGTAAGCGTAATAGTTTTGTTATGTTTATTATTTTAAATTAGGTCATTGATATCTATATATCTATCTATCTATATATCTATCTATCTATATACGCTATTAGGTCTAGAAAAGCCTGTCCCTGTAGCTTAGGACCAGAATACGAGCTACGGCTTTCCTGCGTGTTTTAAGAAGTGACAAAAGGGGTGTCCAGGGATACGAGCGGCTAGAATGGGAGCTCGAATCGCTTCTCTGCTAGCAATCCCGGGAAGGACGACGGTATTTGTAGACGCATATTGTCGTGATAATCGGAAAGCATATGATAACGCATCAGACCCGAGTGTCGGGCCTGTAGGGGGCGTTGTGCCACGAGGGCACCGATGCGTTCCGTTGGAGATACCGGAGTCCTCCTACTAGCACCGAGGAAGGCCACTGAAGGGCTTTTGATGAGGTAAAAATCCCACATAGCCCAGTATCTCTCCCAGGGTAAAGGATAACTTTTAAGGTTACCCCTTCGTAAACAAAAAATAGGTTCAGAATTGCATTTTATTAATATTTTGATTGTCAATGTGTTTGATCTAGCTTATTAATATCGGCTGAATATGCAAGCAAAGTGAAGTGAGTGAAACGTTAAAAGGGTCAGAAAAAAAATGCTGAGAGCTCTGATTAACGGAGTTCACTTAGGTATAGATATCGGTAATTTTAAAAGTAATTAGAGATGAAGTAGTATATCTACGTAGGTAGCTTTACTCCTGCTGTTAAAATGAATCTCATTTTTTATATACCTTTGTCGCTCAAATTAATGTTTACTTTTTCTGACCTAACTAAAGTCCATCTAAAGTCGGCTTATCTTAAAGTTGTTGGACCAGGAATCGTAAATTAAGATTTAAATAAAAGATGTCTTGTAAACATCAAACCTTTTGCTAAAAGCGGTAATAAATTGTCGGAACTGTAATTTTTTTTCGGAATATTTTTTGTTCGTGTTTTGTCACTTCGATGCTCCTTTATAGATTTTTCGGTCGTTCATTAAAAAAAGTGATACATCAGATGTATTTAAAACGTGTTTCATATGGATTATTTAAAATGACAGTTGCAAAGTTTCGGCCGAATCGCAACAAGCATAATCGAATATGTTTGTGATTATATTTTTAATCCGACACTAAAATATCTTTAACAATTTATCGTATGATCTTAGGTAGTATTTATAAAGAATTCTAATATAAATGACATGACTAATTGAAAAAAGATATTCGTGTTAATGTATGTAGTTAGCTGGTTGGTTGCAGTTTACGGATCAGGTGGATATGAAAAAAATATTGTGTGCATTTAAGTAGCCGTTACAATTAACACAAGGATTACCTCACACAATTTCAGATCTTATTTCGTATCTATAGTTTAGAATAAAAAGTTTTCTGAGCAGGTAACTAAGTATCCATTTCCTTTAAACTATCTTTACGCGGACACAATCAATCACACGCTAAGCCTAACAGTGAATTAATTCCGAATTCATATATTATTACGGATGGATTTTATAACAAATTTATCTGTGATACAGTCAATTCGTCAACATCATCAATATCATCAGCCTGTTTCCGTCCACTGCTGGACATAGGACTTCCAATGGCATCCCACTGAGCATATACATACCTATTAGATACAATAAATTATGAATCATACATCCTGGTGCGATTTAATAGATAATTAAATCTTCAGATTGAGGATATAATGAAAATCCTAATCGACCTGTTATCATCAGGCTTTCTATGAATACCATTATTTAACATGACTCTTCTCTTAGATTGAGCTAAGTCTAACTTAGACTTAGTAAGTTATATTCAAGTTCACAGTCCGCCATGCTAGCTAATTTGCTCAATTTTACATGCCTCAAACATATCGCAACACTCAGGCGTACAGGAGTTGAGCATAATTGTTTCTAAGTTCACTGGCACAGTCAATAGCTAACTTTGATATGTAAAACGCATGTATCTTGGTAAATTCGCAGAAATGAACTTAAAGCCCAGACTCCGTTTAGTCAAGAGCCATTTAGGTACTAGGTTGCCCTAAATCTAATCTGCAATTCTTACATTACAGCTGTAAGATTTAGTTGGTTGAATCTAATACTCTCCACTTGGGCAATAAATAGGAAAATCAGGCCGCCGATGTTGCTGGCGACAGAATATCTTCGGCTCCTGAGACACAGAGTGTAAATATTGTACGTTATTTAGGGTTAAAAATTATTATTACCAATTCTGCCTCACTCAATCAGAAATACGTTAGATTGCAGATGCCGGATCTTGTGTCTGTGTACTTGATATTACGAGCCAAATCTTAGAAGTTATTACCTGACACGCACTGCTTGTGCTACCATATCTACATACGTTTTTACATAGAACATTTCGTTATGGAAGAATATGACGGATTAATTCTTTTTTTTCTAGTGGGTTTTTTATTTGGTATATATATGTACATATATATATATATATACCAGTGTATTATGGTGTTACTTTCTGCATTTAGTTGTTGTTGTGTGCGGATTCGTTCACACTTCAGTAGAAATGAGGAATTTTACTGCAGTGCTGATCATATATTGTCGTACGGTATATAGGTACCTATTGTTGCTTAATTTTGAGTGTTACTTGTTTTAAATTTGCAGTTATTCTTAATTATAATTCTATATCCATCTCCATTATAAAATTAACTTTTAGAGTATCTATACTTTTGATATTAACTAGAAGATTGTAACGCAAACTGAAAAATTGGTTTATCTACCATCCAAGCGGATTATCACTTAATTGGATTTGAGTTGAGCCTCTGCATACTTGTGTTGCTGCATCTGTTTGTTAAACTAATAAAACTAAACGATATTGTCTACTACTTTGAACATCATCAAGAATATTTCTAAGCGATCAAAATATTACACTCGCAATTATTATTGTTTAAAAAAGACAACATTTTTAGAAGTTGGAAAACATTTAGAAAAATAATTACATTACGATAACTTATTTTCTATGCTACCTTCTGACAAGTTCATCAAACATCATGGAAATTACCAAGAAAACTTTAATGGGCACAGGTTCGGGTATAATAATTATTACACACATAATTATAATTTGTGTGTAATAATAAAAAAAAAATTACGTATATCTTGTAATAAATGCTTCTTGAGCAATAACAATATCGTTTTTGTTGACAAACCGGCAGACAAATTGACATATGGACTGTTAATAAATGATAAAGCCTCTGATATGATAAAAGTAATATCAATGTCTAACATTTGTAAATCACAAAAAGTTGCTTTATTTACATTAAAGCGTTAGAGGGGCGATACTAGAATTTGAATAATTGAACGTTGAAATCTTTATTAGAATTGCCTATAAATATATAACCTTATAATTCCTTTAAAAGCTATGACTTGTTTATTTAATGCAGCTATTTTGTTTATTATTATTTTCTGATTCTTGTATTATATTTGAATGAAGAACATTTTTAGACTGTAATTTTTTTGCGCCGCTTACGATCTCCGAATATCTGTCCTAGCGGATCTAACATATTTCAACTATAACCCACAGGTAAACGGTAAGGCTCTTTATCTCCGCTAGTCCATATCGGGTCGACGCTACTATTAAATGTCATTCGGACTCATAATCTTATCTTCGAGAACAGTCGGTTGTTCCCGAACTCCGGTTTATTGGTCGTCGTTTATTATCAAGATAGCTTATCTTTGAGGGGCCAATTAAATTTGAAAACAAAGGTAACATAATAAGGCGCCAGTAACTCGGGAGAGGGGGAGGCGGTCACTGGCTCTGCGTAGGCGCTCGCTTTGTAACTCAACGGATTTATAAGGCGACATTGTGAAGAATCGGCTGTTTTATGCACTAATAATGGAGGGACCGGTCCTACGTAAAATTGGTAATTGAATAAAATTGTGACACTACATGTACAGCTGAAGTTATTTATTATCTAATGGAGGTTTTAGGTGCGTCTGCTTTTCTCTATTACGTTTTATCGTATAGCTTTAACAGTTCCACCAGAACCTCGCGTTGGCTCGCTCAGTTCTATAGTTCCAATGTTATTTGTGCATATAAACATGTTGCGTTTACTTTGTTAAACGATGAATGTATTTTATTATGCTGTGATATGTTTACATAGGGGTTTTCTACGAACGATCACCGAAACCTTAAAGCCAGTTCCATACTTTTTCAGTGGACGCCCTTCAATCTCTACTTTATTGTCCTTATTTCTTCAAATAGTGGACACAAAGAGCTGTGTTTATAGCTAATGATACTTAGGTGTGTATTTTAACACACAACCCAAATACAAAAGGTGCATATAAAAAATACTCAACACGGTAATATAAGGATCTGACTGCTGTGCGATCGGTCGGGACTCTGCTTGGTGGCGCCTATTTTTTGTTAGCATTTTTTTAACGCATATTAAAACTGAGAATTGGCAGTGTAATAAAATGGCAACGGTAAGAAATTTAACAGCCACTTTGGGCAAGAATCCTCCGCGATATAATGGTTGGGCCCTACGTGGGAGAATTCCGACGGGCGTATAGGAGCCTAATCCTATAAGTCGGATGGGATTTTTTGCTGGAACCTCCTATATATCCTCTTTGTGACAATCTAGATTTCTGATTTTTGGATTAAACTCAATATCGACCTACTTCTAGCTTAATGACATACTTAAATTTAAAATTATGAAACGTTACAATAAGATTTTTTTTTTTTACGTTTGAATGTTTTGAAATACCTACATACATATGTAAACATGATAAGAAAAATGTGAAGCCGTGTACGTCGGTTCAATTAAAGTAGATACTTAATATTCCATTAATATATTGTGAATAAAAATATTTTCCAACAAATGTCATTTAAGATGCCTGTGTGTGACCGAACAAGAAACTCAATGACTATATTAACCATATCTTGTTCATAGCAGATGAATGACGTGAAGTAAGAACGGGTTCTCACTTAGGTACGATCTCTGCGCGCCGTTTTAGGCGACGTTTGTTTTAAATGCTTAAATTGAATCGTTATTACAAACTGTATCATGATGCATGCTTACCTAATTTGTAATTTGATCTTTGGGATTCCACAGATTTTATTAATTTTATTCTCTGAAATTATAAAGCATTACCTGTTTCAAAATACATAATTTTGAAACGGGGAATTTTAAACTTTGATTGTTTTTGTGATTTATTACAATCAGTTTATACTCTCTAGATTTATTATAAATAATAATAAAAATACTCTCTAGATTTTTAAATGAATAATTTAGTTTCAAATGCATTGCTTTACGAATATCATATTAGGTGTTAACAATGTGATAAATTATTAAAATACCTTGCAAATGAAATTAAAATATTACTTAGATACTTAAAACAAACGTTATGTAACTTAGCATATGAAATTACTTTCATGATAATTATGAATAGAGCATTGCAAGTCATTTGCAAATGTTATTAAATGCGTCGTTTCATTTTAGAAAATAATGCACTAACACGTCTAGTGCATTGCGGGCCTTACGTCCAGTTATAAACTTGTGTATTCTGATCCTCAGTGCGGTTTGCAGACACTTTGTTCATAACTAAATGCCCTTGGAATAACCTCGCAAGGCAGCTGCTAATGACAATATAACAATAACAAAGTTAACTGGCGGAGGCGATAAAATGTGTTTACGGTACAAAATTACATATTGCAGAATTTATATCGACGTAATGCTTACTTACCGCTTGCTTAAAACAGTTCTACACAAAATAGAACAGTGACTTTTACATAAATCGCTGAACTTTTATGAAGCGCACGCTTCAATATAAGCGTACTTTCAACCGCAACGACTGTAAATGTGAATACACTTGATTGCCACTAAAAACTTATTTTACGACATCTTTTTTAAATAATCCGATAGACACATCGCTGTACAAAATGAGCACAGGCTTCTACGCAATAAATCGAGGGACGTTTCACGTGAAACGCGAATGGAAAAAACAAATAAGACAGTAAAATGAAATAAGTATAACAAGTCAAAGTTTCGCTGTGACTTACTTTTCCGGGTCACGCGATTCAAATGACACCGGAACATAATGTCTCAGGAAAATAGGATGGTTAAATGTTAACGGAAATTATTATCATAACTTCCTAAACAAAGGCGTAATCTGTTTTTCAAATCACTAACGAACATTTTTTTTAAAGAGAGAACTTGAATAGGTGCCGCTACGATCTTCGAACTAATATTATGATGAGCGCAATTTTTGCACCTCGAGTTCAGTATAAAATAAGGAATATTCTAACATGTAATTCTAAGGAATATACTTCATTGATTGTTCATCTATAGGTACTAATATTATAAAAGCAAAAATGACTCTCGTCAGACATTCATTCTTTCACGGCTAAAATGATTATGATGAATAAATGATGTTAAAATGTTTATATGATGAGTTGGTATCTATTATAGTAAAAATAGTTTTGATCTCTGGGAAAGCCAATGTCAGTCAATGTCGCTTTTTATAAAAAAAATAAGAGTGAATGTTAGACATAGGTGCAAGTTTGTTACACTATTGAAATTTAAAAAGTAGTTTCATTTTCATAGATTTTTAATTTTATTATATCTGCCCAAAAATAGGGCTCGTGACACTCAGTTACGAATAAACGTTAATATAAGTAGTTAAAATTTACATTTTTTCCAATAAGATTTTTACGATATCTATCACCAAATGCGAACTTTAAAAAATATATTACATATTTATATCAAGGTGAACTAAAATTACTTATAGTACCTACCTTCTTATCTATTTTGAATTGAAATTTGAATAATGAAATTTTACAGACATTTCTAAAAATACATCCCTTTAAATGTAAAGTAGGTAATGACCTACTTTATGTTTGACGAAACGTAACTAACACATTATTTTATAAAATATTGAATATTGTGATCACAATGCAAAAAAACTAATAAGGGACTTAATAAATTATAGTCCAGCGGAACCCTAAAAAAAGTTCTAACGCCAACACAAGACGTTGTAACTAACGACAAACTACGAAGCATCACTTTAAGATTAACTCCATCAATTTAAGA
>DWTO01001268.1:0-16780 GCA_018244755.1 Jemadia pseudognetus
CGACCTGTTCCGACCTGTTCCGACCTGTTCCGACCTGTTCCGACCTGTTCCGACCTGTTCCGACCTGTTCCGACCTGCCCGCCTGCCCGCCCGAACACGATCGTACATTTGACATTTGTTTGGGGCGGAAATTATCGAAGGAAACATGTAATACCCGAAATTACAGAGCTATTCTGGACTGTTTATGGTGTTAATCTTGAAAATTCATGTTTTTCTTTGACTTTTTTCATAGACTGTTAGCGGTACGAAGTTCGCCGGGTCAGCTAGTTTATAATAAATGTCAGTTCTACACTCTTTGCATGGACGTGTCTTTAGAGGACTGAAGCATACTTATAATGACGTAGGTAATAGGTATAGTAAAAGTTTGTACACCTGATGCGTCTACTAGACTCGGGCGTGATATTATGTTTTGTTATTAAGAAAATTAATAAGACTGACTTTAACATTCAGATTTTAAATATACTATATTATTTGATGCAATATATTTCAGCGAATTTTCACTGTTTTATTGAGAACAATTAATATAGACGTTTTGTGTGAAAGCTACTTACGAACAGCACATGTAAAAATGGATAGTAGTGATGTTCCCGAATCTTCGAGCTGAACATTCTATCGACTTTATTAATATATCAATCTCATTTACTCCTTGTTGAGCGGGTACGAGTGTAGATTTCAGATTAATAACTGTGACATGTGAATCGTACATCGTCACTGCTCAGTCACGACATGAAGATGCTTTCTCTGCTTTTTCCCACCTTCGTATTGTTTGCTTTAGTTTTGGGATGGTGTCATTGTTACATTCATATATAGGTATGTTATAATTGTCTATAATATCTATTGTTCATTTTGTTAAATGAAGTAGACTCGTCATGACATTGATGAACGGACCGATGGTGAAATGGGAATAGATGATACGAAATTTGAAAGGAGTGTTTTTCAAAAATATTTTAACGACTTAATGTGATTCATTTAATGAAAATGTTTGTTTTTAATTAAATAACCTAAGATTATTTTAAACAGTTTCCTACAAAATATTTCCTTTAAATTTATAAATATTATTTCGGGTGTGGATTCTGTGGTTTTGGATTTTGTTGATGTGGGTAGGTATAAAAAAGTTATGAAAAAGTGATTACTTACTTGTATGCATTACTAATAATCTTTCAATTCATATTGAGATGACAATCTCTGACTATAAATAAGAGGTAAGTTGACATTTGGTCTAAGAGAACGACTCTTATCGTCCAACCACGACGAGCTAACCGCTAAACTGATGTTGCTGGTCACATAAGTCACTTTACTTGGTCTTAGTGATAGTGGCTGGTAAAAGCAATAGGTACAGCATAGTGCAATATTCATTAATATGCAGGCACACTGATATAACATCATTGAGAAAATGCTTAGACATGAGGCTTTTATGTACCAATTTGCATTCCGGGTGCGATGTGACATGCCAACGGTTACGTCACAAAATAAATGTATTTACGATGAGACCACTTTCACTGGGCACGTACTGTTCGTGTTGACGACTGTTACAGGAAACTATAATGCCTCGTCATTGTTTAAATTCTCTGCAAGGTCATTTTATGTGAAAGCTATACAAATATGTACCTATATGCGTTATTATATAAGTAAATTGTTGATTGGTACATTTGCTAATATACTGAATTAATATTGCATTAATTCTTGTTTTGTTATTGTTCATTAAAACTGTTTGTCTTGCAGTATCTGATCGGTACCTAATACATGGGTTACCAACTCAGTACATGGGGCTTTGCAAAGTTTGTAAGTTTTTTCTCTACGTATGTACATAGTATATGGAATTTATTATAATTCATATCACGTTTGTTAGGACAGAACACATTTTCTACATATTATTTATGTACAATTAGTACACATACATAATTATGTTTGCACGATTATCAAAACGAACTATTCCCAATCCCGTTCCATTATTAAACTTGCTGTAGATGTTAAGCACTTATCCGCTTTTTTCACAATATTATAACAATATCTCTACCATCTTTTCAGTTACTATAATCTTTAGATGTAAAGGCATGCCGACATCCTGTTTTCCATGAAGACTGAGTTAAAGTTCAGAGCGGACAAGTACAAAGGGCTGTGGGTTGGTGGTGATCCCGCTTGTCGGTAATGTTGAACACGTTGAATGTTCGTAGCAAAGTTTACCGCCTGTTATCCAAAGATAGTGATCAAAAATGGCTTCTAAATGTGGCACAAGGCTGGTACCTGGTACTATTTGTAAAATATTATCTCTCGTAACAGTATGTGTTCTATGGCAGCGTCAAGATTCCAAGCGCTTCGGCGAGATTTTAAGATAAGAACTAAATGTTGAACACATTTATTTACGGTAGCTAAAATCGGACTTTACTCTGACTATAATATATACTAGGATCGACATATGCAGATTGTATTCATTGCTTCAACTAGTTCGTTGTGATTAAAGAATAAAATAATTTTATTTCCGATCCTTTTTTCGTCACAATGTTTCCATTACCGTAAACATTTAATGATGTATAGTTTTAAAGGTCAAAGAATATACAAACCGTCACACCTATATTTCCCCGACGGAGGAGCGACAGGGGCTCAGCACACGTCGACCATTCACCAGTTACGTTTACGTCCGAACGTGGAAAAGGGGGCGAGCCTATTATTACTAACCCGCGCACAAATCCCGACTCTGAGACTGATCCCAATATTCTCCGATCCGAGGATTATACCCAGAACCACTAATTCAGTCTAAACCATTCTAGACCAAGAAAGTAGTAAAAAAACACATTGAAAATTATCAAAAAAACTCGTAAGATACCTTTATGTGTGTATGTGTACCTAGCTACACAGTACTTTAGATTTTTACGATGTAGTTTGAATTTGTGAGAACTTTTTCACACAGTAGCTGCTGATATTATATTGTTACCCCAGATCCGTTGCATGGTAGGCAGGGTGCATCGAGAACCAAATATCTTGATCATTACAAACCTGACGTATTTATTCTAGTCCTAATTCTCATCGTAAACGTACCCGTGCGCCGGTTTCGGAGTTTGGTACATTTAAATAATTAATGATATAATTATAAAATCGTCATGGAATTATAACTGAAAAATCATAATGTAACTAATAATTAATTAAAAATGTAAACATTATTGTGTCTTGCCAACTACTACAACGGCTGAGAAAGATCATTAAATATTCGCACCGAAACTAAACGAGTTCCATTGTTCTATTTCATAGGTGCAATAACGGAATAAATTAAACAGTGCCAAATTTAGGTGACACGAAGTTGTACACGTAAAATGTAATCAAGTTCACCCAGTTTTCACTTTTGTGTTGCTGTTATGAGAAAAAATACGAGTGTAAGCGGTGTAAAGCATCGGAAGAAAGTATTGCGTTTTGTTGAGCAATTAAGGAAAAGTGGAGGTGCGTGCGAACAGGCTAAGGCTAAACTCTTCACAATGACGAATGACCTTTGGTCATAGAACTCGCCGAGGTTAACGAACGTACTTGGTAATCGGTATCGTTCTAGTAAATTTTATTGTCTCTAGTGCAAGACCAGACTTTATAAGTTAGCGGTCTTAAAAATGACTTTTAATTTATTTTTTAATAACTCTTTCAAACACAGATTATACGTTATAAATAGCTGTTTACGAAAATTTTACATAGGACTAATATACAAAAAAAAACATTCGACTCAAAATTTGTCATTCCATGGTCTAGTTGTCAATGCGTCTCAAATTAATTCCTTCGTTCTATACCTACTCATAACGTGTGTACATGAATTCTTAAACGACGACTAATTTCCACTTTCATCACGTGTTTATTTAAATGATACGCCCAAACGTCCGTCTGTTAGACACACGCAAGTTTCGAAACTTGAACGTGTTACGAGCACTGAATACGATATATTTATTTCAATTTCTATAAACATATATTATCTTAGGTATGACGATGCGTAATTGCTTATTAAATATAATTTAGTGATGAGAAATACCAGAATTTTTCTTATGATACATGACATTGAATATACCAGTACATTATATTAACAATAGATAAATAACGATAAACTGGTAAAACGTAGGAGTGTACTACACTCATTTGCCTACCTCTCGGGGGTTACAGGCGTGATGTTGCCATTGTAACAATATCTTAGGATTCCATAACAAGGCAGAACCTGTGCGAGACCAGATGCGATAACCAAATAACTTCAGAACAATCGTGTATAAAGTTCTGAATAGATACAAGTATAATAATACAGTAAAATATATGACAATCACTATGCAGACGCAGACGCTTAAATAGACACAAAACAAAAACCGGTATTGTTCAGACAAATAAATGTCGTAGACAATAACCCAGTCCACAAACCCAGCTTTGCATGCAAGGCTACGAAGCGCTATAATAACAGGCCAGCTGAGGTATTGGAGAATTATACAAATAATTGACTGTCATTAATTGTAACAAAAGCAGCACCTTCTTCCGATGGCGTTTATCGGCTGTATTTTATGAGAAAAGAGAAAAGAATAAAGAATGGCAGCACGTGAGAAGCGGGCACAATGGCTTCGATATGTCACGGCGAGTGTTTCACTACATTTTCTAAGTAATTACAAAATGGGTGCTAAACACATAATTAAAATATGCTGCTATCCAGATTTCCTACTTTATTTCACAAATTGATTATCATCAGCGACGTATTTGCTATGCGTATTAGAACCGGGTTTATGCATCTAGAGAACCAATATTTTAAAAAACGTAACTTCGCGCTAGTAATCCTCGCAAAGGTAGGCAGATGAGTATAGTATACTCACACATTTAACTACTTACGTTGTACGTGTTATCATGAAATAAGTTTTCATAAAATACTAGCTTTAAAGATTATAACTTATATTAAAACATTCACTTAATTTTTCAGTACAGGCGTTTGTTACTAAATTCTGTAAATAAAAAGAACCCCATAAGTAATTAACGTTGGTTTGAAAAATAAAAAATCAAATCGAAAAAACGTTTGCTAATTGCTAATAAGTTTATTATTACTCTTAGGTCCGCTAGTAATTTAATAAATATATATATGTAAACTTAATTATTTTTATATTTTCAGATACTTCGAGTCGTATTGCTGGCCATAATATCAAGATGTACTTGTGAAGCAACTAACGGTTACAGCCAGGGCAATATTGGAGATCTTCTCAAGCCGCCGCCTTTGCCACTGCTGTCGTCAGTATCATTCCACCATGGAGACGGAAGAGCACATAGACCAAACCTAGATGCGATACAATATCAACCTCCCCCTCCGCCCGCGCCTGCTCCTCCAATTACATCTGCAGCAGAATTTAAATTTCCTGCTCCTTTCTATAAACAATATAACTTTAATTTTGTACCACCACCCCAACCGTTTGCAACGACACCTTCGCCGTCCATATTTCAAAAAGTTTCAGGATGGCTTTTCCCATCTAAAGAATTATCTTATGATACGAGCATATCTGGTACTAGCAATATCGCTTCACTAAAAAAGGATTGTAATCCGTGCAATTTAGAGCCATGGATTCCAGTTCTTAGATACAAGGTGGAGTCTGAAAATATACAACAGAATGTTAATCCAACCTATGGACCTCCGAGTCCTACAGCACATAGCAGTCTACAAAATGTTGGCGATTATAGACGTCCAAATATAAAACATCACGATCAACGACAACAAACTATGTCTACCGGCGTCCCTCATGAAGTCTATGGCCCACCTGAACAATTTAAATTGCCCATTAATTCATTTCGGTCATTAAGCTCAACATATGGACCTCCAAGTCCGACGCATACAGTGCCTACTATACAAGAAAATTCTATAAGTTCTGCTTATTCCCTGTCGAGCAATTCTTATGATATATTAGGTCCATCGCATAAATCACCTAGTACCCCAATTGAACACCTTAGTTCATCCTATAGCGGACCTGGATCTTTTAATGTGATATCTAGTTCAACTTATAGACCTTCCACTTCTCTTTACGTATCTTCTCCCTATGACAGCTCTCAGTTTTCAACTACTACCTATCCGCTTATGTCTCCAAATTATTATCCAGAAGTGGTAAACAAGGAGTTACCTAGTCAAAACGACGTCGATATACTAGATAAGCCAGCTTCTCAATTAGAGTTACCAAAAGTTAGTTCACCGTTGGGATTTAAAAATTCATATGGTGAACTTATTACTAATACTTATGCTATAGATATCCCATTTTCAGTATCAGCTACTGCTGCTGAATCAAGTAAGATTAAAACCGAAATACTGCCTTATGATGGTTCTCATTTAGTTAGACCAAATATGTCAGTGACTCTTGCTAATCCAGCGCCATTTACATTAAATAGAGGAAGGAATATTCATACTTTGCAACCCGTTGCGTTACCCAATTTAAGCATTTCACCTCTACCTCCAATTTTCAACGCTCGACCATTTCGTCCAATGTCAACGCATTTTCCTAGAAATTTCATTAACGGGGTTAATTTCAAACACGAAACAAATAATAACATAAATGTGGCTAAAAGTTTGCCAGTTGCTGAATTCACTCACTCAATAGAATACCCAGTTTCTATAATTCAGTCACCTGTCATTCATATAGACGCGATTGAATCTTCAAACCAAACGAAAGCTTATAGAAACATACCAAATAGTTCCATTATCGATGAAGAACGAGATATATCATCTCAAGCATCAGAAGCTCATGTTTCTGCCGCCAAATCGCAACAAGATTCAAGCTTCGAAAGTACAGGCACAGAGGTTGGGAATGATTTGTATGAAGGTTTACCTATTTTACACCTTAATCCAGAATTACAAATACCTGCTAATCATAAACCTGGTTTTGCTGATTTAAGGGGGATTAAAGATGATGACGTTGATAAGTACAGGACTGAAGGTAATTTACAGAATATTGACTCGCCGTTATTATATCTAAAACCAAGTGCACCACATAAAAATTACAAAAACTTTGTTACTATTTCTACACCTGCTAATGAAAATGAATACGAAATTTACGATGATATAACTACCACAATTTCACCCTTACAACAGTCCACGTTTATAAGTGCATGGGATGAGAGCAAAACATACGTCAATGACTTATCTCCTTCAAAAGTGGAACAAGAGCAAAGTGATGGTGGAAAATTGATACAAATAATTATTCCGTATACATCGGAGCACAAAAATAATATGGAATCTTCAGTTAAAGACTGGTCATCTAATCCTGAGGAAGATTTTCTGGCACGAAAAGTACAATCGAATACAGAAAACTACAGTCTCATTACTACAGAAAACTATAGTATCGGGACTACAACAGAAAATCCTTCAACGGTGGTTACAGAATACAATAATATTGATCAACAAACTACTTCGGGTGTGTTAAATGATGTATATGATGTTAAGGAACCGCCTTTCGATATTATCAAACTTCAACATACTATAGATGACTGGACTGAACAGGAATATTCTAGTTCTAAGTATTTCAGAACCCCTCAAAGAACTCGTTCCAACGAAAAATATGCCAAACAGATTCCTGATGACTATTTCACCACTACTATTAATCCAATAACAAATTACGTTACGGCTTCTAATAATTATAATTATGATTTTTATGACCACGAAGTTTCTAGTAGTATTCAACATACAGTAACGGATAATAAAAATGATTCATTATCAAAGACGGGAAAAGAATATAATGCCGTTGAAAGAACGAAGAGTGATTACAGTGGTGTCAAGAATGAAGAACCGAATATAATTCAGAAACTACATATATACACGGCAGCATCGTCTTTTCGAACTACAAGCACAACATCAGCACCATGGAGCGAGATACAGACTTCAATATCTCCTTTAACTAAAGAAAAGGTTTATGTTGTCACATCGAAGCCATGGCAAGAAAAACCGAAAGCACCCGAATATGACTATGATTTAGAGACATTTGAATCAAAGAAAACAGGCACGGATAGCTCTGTATCTGGATCAGATGATTTGCCATTTAAATCACCAAGATTCTCAAGAAGGCCTTCTTTCGGTTTTACTACATCGGATTCTCAAGCTCATTACCATTTGGAAATCTCGTCACCCTCAAAAGACTGGCATCGAAGTAGTAAGGATCTTCATTTTACAGACTTGTCGAGCACTTATTTCTAACATGTACTAAATTTACATTTTTATTATTTCAGTAAATGATTTGTGGAGTCGGAGCGATACCGAACATGTCTCTCTATTAGACGGATTTGAACAAAAAGATAACACTAATGTTGAAGAGGTTTTTATCACGTTTATGCACTTTCTTACATATCTATAATTTACGGATTTCTTTTCCAATAACATATTTTGTGTTTCTATTGAGCTACATCTTATGGGCAGTAGTCATAATAACAACCGACTTAAAACAATATTTTTTTTAAATTTTTTAAGAATATAATACTTTGTATAAAATACTGTTATTTATAACAAACATAATAATTTTATAACATTCTAAGTTTATATTGCGCTATAGTTGTAATTCGATATTTTAAAAAATATTTTTACAGAGTATCGGCATTTATCGAACGATTAATCTTAAAGTTTACACCTAAGTTTAAAATTGTTAATGAATATTGCATATTACTTTACAGAATACAACCACTCAAAAGACTGCAGTGTCGTGAACAAAGAAGACACCAATTTTGAAATGCCAGTAAATAACAATATAACGGATGTGTTTATGTGTGAGTGTCAGTGTCTTTGGAACAGTGTAGTGACTTTTATATGATGACATTGATGTGACATGAAAATTTGTACCAATGACTTTCTTATAAATCAAGATAGTGACTATAAACTTTGTAAGCGCTAATTGTCCAAACTTTAGTGTATAAAATAATGTTAAATGTAATGAAGTATTACTATATACTTGATATTGAAATATTTTAACGATGTTAATTCTCAATAATATCCTTTTTAACCGACTTCAAAAAGGAGGAAGTACTCAATTCGTCTGACTTTTTTTTTGTCAAACATTAAATATTATGTTAAGAGCGTGGATTTTATAGACGTGGTGAACCAAAGCATGATTTTCGTAAGCCTCGTTATTTAGGTTTTATGCTTTTATTTTATTAAAATCACGTCGTCTTTTAGTAATATATGTATAACACTAACGAGTGGTTAAAAGCTCGCTCTATGTAAAAACAATGTTTATTCCAAAATGTTAATTACAATCTCCATTTAATACATTTACCATAAAATATTTGTAAATATATTTAGGATAATTTAAATGTAAATACGAATATACATACAATTACTATTAAATTTTAGAAACATAATAATATTACAAAGTTATCTCGTTTAAGATTAGGATAAAATTACAATTTTATAAATTAAAGTCTGTAAATAAATAAAAGTCACCTTGTTCTACACTTTAAAATTAAATTAATTTGTACAACCTGACATTATAGGACATTATACTTTATACAAATATACTATTAATGTTCCAAATTAAGTGCTTGTTTGTTTCTTGTTGCTATCCTTTACTTTGAAATACAAAAATTCAGCACTCCAACTAATTACAGTAAGTAAAGTGACAAGGTTTAATACAACGATTGGCAACCTGTAGGAGCCGGATGAGTCACGGATTCGACCTGAAAGAAATAGAGCAATTTATTTCAGTATTATTTTCAAAGAAGTTCGCATGTAATTTATTTGTCGTATACATGATCTTATATTTAAACTGGCAGTAATAAAGAAAATGCTCTCTCAGTCTTCGCCGCAACCTTCTTCCGAACCAAGTGAGTCTATTGTCATGCACCGGGCCGCACCGCAGTCTGATGCATATCATGCATCAGACTGTGATCCACTACTAGAAAATCTAAGTTAGAAAAATCCAATAACACCCGACCCGGGGTTTTGAACCCAGCACTTCTCGATGGGCAGCCGCGCTTGCAACCAACATCACCAACAAAGCAGTCACTTTCACAGTTTATTTAAAAGTGTAAAATAACTATAAAATAGTTTTGAGGTGCTTGAAATGTCTAATTATTATTTTAAGATAAGAATGAACATTCACTCTTGACAGTAAACAGACACACCGTTTGCGTAAAAAAGATAAATTGAAGCTCTATGACGAAACTAGCAAAACCTGGTCTTATGAGCGTTACGTAGCCACTTACGTTGTTTAGTAGTTGATTTAATTAGGAAAAAAGCTAGGTACGAAATTGGAAACGATAGCGAACTCAAGCGGAATTGCAATGCGTGTAGGTATATTATAATAAAACGGGGTTAACATTGCATGTGATTATTTTTAAAATAGTAACAACTACATGTTACGAGCACGTACCGTGCAAGAAGTACCGTAATTAACTAATTGTAATGTAATTTCCAGTACCTATAGAATCTTTTTACGATGCGGAAATTGCTCATTGCTTCGGGAGCGGTATGTTGACAAAGGAAACAACTGGTACCTACATTAAAATATAGGTATCGTATATAAACACAGTGTTTTTGCCATAGATTGTAATTTAGTGCAAACATAACCAAGTACGAGCGTTAGGTTAGGTTAGCCTTTTATTTATAAGCTAATAGGACATTATATGTATATATGTACGTTTATTAAAATACAAAATAAATTCTGTAAAATAATTTTAGCTTTACCATTAGGTACCTACATTAATTTTCCGAATAAAAACGTAAAGCTACGAATGCAATAGTACGATTAACACAAGAAAGAAAATTTGATCTAAATGGGTGTTTTGAGATATAATATGATAGATATTAGATGATAGATATTTACACATATGCACATTCGTACCTTGTCTCTATCCACACACACACACATTGATAATATTATATCTAGATCATACAGATACGATATAGTATCGTGTCTTATGAGATATTATTATTAATACGAATAGATTTGAAATTCGAGAAAGGAATGGGTTAAGCAATTCTGAATGAGTACAAACATGAAATTGGTGTGTATTAAAAACTATAAAATTGATGTAAGGACAAATAAAAAAAATCTTAGTTCATTACCTAAAAGCGATCCGATTGTTATTATAACTATTCCATTAAAGAACATCTGTAGGCCCGAAGCGAACGGTAGTCTGTCAAGGGGCACGTAGCTCGGGATGACTACGTTCATGTACACTGTCCTCACACCCTTGGTCACCCCCATAGCGAGTGCCACAAACAACATCCCCACAAATGATGTAGTGAACAACATTACTGTAATAGAAATATTAAAATAGCATTTGGCATGCTTTTCTGTTGCATAAATAATTATTGAGTTTATTAACGTGACATCACGCCTGTGATCCCCGATTAGGTGGGCAGAGGAGTGTAGTACACTCCCACGTTTCATCAGTTACGCTTTTATCCTATTGTAGGATAGGTGGTGAACCAATTGCCAAACACCGCACGCAAATTCACATTCAGAGCCACTACTAGAATTTTCAAGTAGACAATCTACTTTAGAAAAACCCTGACCCGGGAATCGAACCCAGGTTCTCTCGTCTGGTAATTCCGCTTGCACCCATTAGACCAACAAGGCAGTCCTATATTGGTTCAGTATTGTTTTTCTGAGTTTCAAATAATATTCTTACGTGTGCTTAAAACAGATAATTTTGTAATTTTGTCAGCTTAAGTTAAGCGACTTGAAATATAAATTGAAATACACATGTAGCGTTTTTAGCGCATTTTAATTGTCTAGTGTCCTGTCTTGTATGTATTCTTCGATGTTGCTATGACTATTTGTGATCCCAAGATTTTTCATTGAATTCGATTATTACAGATTTTGGATAGGCGATGATAAAAAAAATATATCATATAACATACATAGTAAAAATTACTGAGTTTCTATACTTACTGGTTCGTGTGAAGATAATTACCAATAAACTGACCATATACATGACGCGTGGGGGCTTATGACACCATTCTCCAATGAAGGGAGAGACGAGACGGAATATCGTATCTGAAAATCCTATAACAGCCATGATTTTTGCTATATTCGCTGTTTCAAATTCTAACATATCCTTGAGAATAATTGGTAATAATAGAGAGAAGTTCGTCTCAACGCATGAAGCCATCGATAATCCGAATAGAATGTTTACGAAAATTGGATCACGTAAAAGTGTCAAGTCGAAAAAATCAACACACTTTTGAAGAAAACTTTTGGTGTTTTCTTTTTGCGCATCACATTGTAGTTTAACGTTTTCTTTGTTTTGCAGACTTCTAAAATCCTCGGGCTCGTTAAATATATTAATAGAACTTCCCAGATTAATTTCTTGAGATTCCCACCATTTGTATCTAGATTCGACTAGAGGCGTCTCAGTCGTCTTTTTGCGTAAATCAGGATGTGAAACCGCGTTCCTTGTTTGAAGATCTGCATCGTTCATGAGAGCATGCATAGATAAACTTTTTGGTGGCGGTAAGCTGCTGTCCACTGACTTTTCTAAATATGGTAATGATTGAACATCTGAAAATAGTTTTAACTTCAGTTTATTTATATATATTCGAGGATATTTTTAAATTAAGAGTATATTAACAAATATACATTATATGTACCTGTGTGTTTAGATGAAGTAGTAACACTACCGTTAATAAGTTCTACACTCAAATCCTTATTAAGAGGAATCGTTTCCTCTGTTTCCGGCGAATCTTTTAAGTACCACTTGGCAGGTCTCAGCAAACATGCCGCTAAAAGTGAGTGAAGGCATATTGCGCTTAAAATTAGAACAGCATATCTCCACCCAAAAGCATACATTAGAGCGCTCATTAGTAGAGGCATGTAAATAGCTCCTAGACCCGTAATAGACATTCCTATTCCTATAGCTCGTCCTCTTTTTTCTTTAAAGAATGAATTTATAGCCAGAGAAAAAGCTGCCATCACCGCGGCTACACCAGTTGCTGAAACAGATAAAGAAACTACGTAAATCTAAGGTACTTGACTTAAAACTACACACTTCAAATATTTGTAAGAATACGTACAATTAATAATACTGTACGATACTATGAATAACCAAAAACTATTTGCCAGTGATGTAATAAATAAGCCTGTTGAGATTAAAATAGCGCCAAAAACTGCCACTTTTCTGTATCCAAATCGTCGTAAAACGGGACCTCCGAAGAACGAGAATAGCATCCCTAAGCCATGGTTAAGTATTATGACAAGAGTCCCCTGAGTTGCTGATAGACCGGTCTCCTCAAAAGCTTCTTGAAATACCAGACCGAAGCCAGCAATTAGAGGAAGAACTACAATCTGAAATGTACAAGTATAATTATAAGAGAAATCATATTAATAAGTGCATCAGTGGTGGGTACAAACTAAATGAGTATTTCATTAATTATTATTGATGTAAATAGTTATAATTTAGTGGATGTTAAAAAAACACATTTTCAACATAAAAATTGAGTACCTACCACACATTATCAGATTACTATCTTTCCATTATTAGTCGGGAGTATACGTTTTGAATGGGAAGATTCTTGTAGAACGTCAATCTTCTTTTTTAGTTAACATTATGGAGAAGTCTAAGATTATAGTCGCAAACCATAACACTGGGACGATGACATCTTAACCACAGTCACTAAGCTATATTATATCAACAAAGAGATAGCTAATGTTGGGAAACGAAGATTAGGTACCGTATATTGTTATTCATTGATACACAGGAATGTAACAATGAATCATAAAATGCGTCAAAACAATAGAACTTACATTATTTAAAGCGTAAGCGAATGTGACGACCCACCCGTATCCGCCATCGGGTGGAACTTGATTTTTCTTTGCACTGGATGTCATGACCGATTCTTGCAGGCAACGTTTTACACATATCTTGACATACAAACGTACACTAAATGGATCATAATTTGTATTTAATACACACAGTTGTCACACAGATTCGTCTGTTGCTTTCATTTTCAATTACTTAGTATTGTTAAGTCACGTTTTTGAAGAAATAGTGGCTATTTCTTAGGGTGTACAATAATATTTAGTGGATTATTGACTCTGTACAAACTAACAATACATAGCCAATAGTGCGGCACTCCACTCACTGAGCCCGCATGTACAATTCTGTAGCAAGTAATTAGCACAGAAGCAGACATTCCGGCATGTTATCGGTTTGACTTTATAATGTCGCTGTTATCAACTGACGGATTTTATTGACACACACGCATATTTGGTTTAAGTCTACTTTCGTACATTTATAAAAAATCTCTAATGATTCTCTTAAAGGTTAAGCGAATGTTATGGGTAAAATTTTTCTCTCTTCTCTGTTTTATTTTTCCTCGAAATAAAGAAAAAGTATACTTTCATGTGTAGGATATGCATTTAAGTGTTAATGTATACACATATAACTATGCCATATTCACATACCTAGTAAGTGTTACGTCACAGTCGAATTTTCTCTTTATTCAGTTATAGTATTTTAAAGAGTTTATTACTAAATTTCATTTGGATAGAAAATTTAAATGTCGCTGACCGATTTAGACTTTAAAATTGGACCCGTATCTTGTGTTAAAGGATGCCTCCTTGCCGAACATTGGTAGAACAAACATAGTTTTACATACTCGTACAAAATAGAGTTAGTACAAACTGTTAAACTCATCTTTATACTTACTTCTATTTCTGTTTTTAAGAGAAATATAAAGAACATAGAGTACTTCGCTTAGTGATCAATGTCCATTCAATTTAATATTATTTTAACTAAATGCCTTGCTACACATGCTGTGTAAATTTTAAAAATAATGAAATGGGAAAGCTCACGATTACGAGTGTGGTAAGCAAATACACTCAACTTAATTTGGATTTCAGACGTAGTGATCCGTTCTGCGATGGATACGAGTATCACGTAGTAACAATATGAGTCATATGTCAATCTTCCAGGACTTATACAACGAACAGGTACACTGAAATAACTGAGGTAGTGGAGGCCTTTGCCCTGGTAATAATCAGCGTCGCTGTTGTGATATAAACTATGCTTAGATATGAAAACAAATAGTTATAGAAATTGAGAGAAACACATCTCTCGTATCTTATCTTGTTACAAAAAATTAATGCCTGTTCTAATATTATCTCTGACTTTAAAGTCACATTGACTAAAAAACTAAAATTGTTTTAATATTTAGAGTGAGTATACAACGTAAATTTGTTATTTTGAGCGATTTTATAGCGACCCAATAGTCATGCACACAATGTAGGTGATTTGTAAAGTATTCATCACAACTTTAATAATATCTGTTGTGTGTATCAGCAGTGCAATGTCAAAAGCAGTAGTGCCTGAACTAACTTGTATGCGACTGACAATCGAGTTCCTGGGTTCATATCACGGGTCAGGCACTATTGGATTTTTCTAACTTAGATTTTCTAGTAGTAGCTTAGAGTCTGGGTATGTGCCCGGTATGTGGCAATAGGCTCACCATGTATTCTATCGTGAGAAGTAAACGTAACTGGTGTTACGTGGGATTGCAATTAATTTTTGGTTTTCAAGTCAAGCTACTCGTTTGCTGAAAATGTTTAAACTACCCTAAAATTCTGTGATAGAGCTACTTAAACGGAATATTCAATATTATATTAAATATTCATTCAATCGACTGATGGTCCTACGAATGTCTCCCACCAGCAGCACCTTGTCGGAAGACCGAACAGTCAGAACATACTGAGCATTCGATAGTTTGTAAACTGATTACAAAAACAAACTATAAACTCATATCAGCTTTGTGCTAATTAGTTTTGTTATGTTAATTCAGTATATAACGGGCTTAGTTGGTTCTAGTCAACAAAAACAGGTTCGCAGTGTTAATGATAACTTTCAAAGTCATCGTCAGATGCAAAGAGTGAGCAATAGGTAATGCTGATCCTAACCAATAAAAAAATTAAAAATATATATAAATGGTATCTCGTATCTATAACTGAATTTATATAAAGTGTACTATCGGATAACAAAAATGATAACAATTGAGGTCACTGTAACTATGGAAATGTTTGTACATATGGTTATAATTCAACTTTACCTATCGCAATACGAATAATTTTGTTCGAATCAAACTTAACATTTTATCAATGATAAAATGGTCACGCAATGGATTAAGCTTATCGGTATTATTTGTCGATCACTTAAGGATTACTTTCATCGGATGGTGATATTGATATCGTGACATGATATGTGCATAGGTTTATTTTAATCAATGAAGTTCGTTCTAACAGTTATGATTAATTAGGTACATTTCACAATACCAATTAGTATGTTCTAACTTAACATGTCCTCCAGTACTGGTTGCATTTCGACCGTTATTCAATTAATTTTAAATCGAAATGTAAAAATTTAAAAAACATGTCAGGTTTGTCACAATAGAGATAACTGGGACTCTGTGCTTTCTGCCTACTCCGTGAGGGACCTAGCCAGATGATATATTAAGTTTGAACGGTATTAAATTTATATGCTCTATGCGAAAATTTGACCATAGATTGTTATTTGTGTCTGACACTGATAGCACGGAAGCTAACATGTATTTGTCGCATGTATCAACTGTAACTCTGCCAAATCGCACACTTCGCCGTGCGCATGGTATGCTAAATGAAAGGTACTTACATCGAACCTGTCTTAACAGAGTAATATATAAATTATCAGAAATGTCAAGATTATTTTTTATTTGCCCTCCTCGTTTGTCGCTGGTTGCAAGCGATATTGCCGGTCATGAGGTCGCGGGTTCAAAACCGGGTCTGGTTCTATTGGATTTTTCTAATTTGTGCCCGATGTATGGCAATAGACTTACCATCTATTCCATAGTGGC
>DWTO01001269.1:0-16779 GCA_018244755.1 Jemadia pseudognetus
ATATCGCACTATGATGATTCATCACACACATGAGACAGATAAAGCGCCTGTCTAAAAGAGGAGCAACGTGCAATGCTATAACAATTAGTATTAATGAGGTATAAGGACTAAAAGAAGTTTGAATATTTAACATGCCCCCGGGCGTTGAAAGCTTGGAGTCTTTCAACCACTACTGTCAGACACTGGCAAAGGACATATCTTGCTGAATGCTCTTCGAATCTCTCCAGTCGCAGTCTTCACGTCAGCCACACGGGATACACCGTCCGTTCCAGGATGAATGGCAATCACTCGACCTAGTCTCCACTTTAATGGCGGGAGGTTGTCTTCCTTAATTAGGACCAGTGCGTTTAATTGGAGGGAATCTCGGTTCATTCTCCACTTGACCCTCTGCTGCAGCTCTGAAATATATTCTTTGCTCCATCGAGACCAAAAGTGCTGCCGAAGTTGTTCAATCCGCTGATAACGAGGCAAGCGATCAGGCGGGCAGTCATTAAGGTCTGGTGCTGGCACGGACGTGAGGGGGCGGCCGATCAAGAAATGTCCAGGTGTGAGCGGCATGACATCGTCTGGGTGTGACGATAACGGTGTCAGCGGGCGAGAGTTGAGAAGTGCTTCAATTCCGACCAACGTAGTGTTAAGCTCTTCATAAGTAAGGTTACAATTTCCCAAAACTCGCAATAAATGATATTTGGTTGACTTAACGCCCGCCTCCCAAAGTCCACCAAAATGTGGAGCATACGCTGGAATAAAATTAAACTTAATCTCTTCATTAGCAACGATTTCAGCCAATGAGTTGCAATTGTTCTTTAAAAATTTTGATAGTTCGTTAGACGCACCCACAAATGTGGTCCCGTTGTCAGAATAAATAACCTTAGGTTTTCCTCGACGTGCAATAAATCTACGTAAAGCTAACAAGTAGCTGTTAGTAGTTAAATCCCCGACTAGTTCCAAATGTACTGCCTTCGTGGAGAAACATATGAAAACGGCTATGTATACCTTTACCAGTCGACAGCCACGACCTTGACGACTGGCAGAGGCAACAGGGCCCGCATAGTCAACGCCGACACAATTACTAAAAGGAAAACCCCCGGGTAGTAGGCGAGTCTTAGGTAAATTTCCCATTAATGGAGTAAGGATTTGGCCTCTCATTCGTGTGCATAGTACGCACTGATGGAAGCATAGTTTTGCCAAATTCCTTCCTCGTATAGGCCAATACGTTTCCCTTATTGTGGCCAGTAGTAACTGTGGTGGTGCGTGTAGCAGTTTTTTATGTTCAAACGCGAATAATAATTTAGTGAATCGATGAGTGGATGGTAATAGTATCGGGTGTTTCTTTTCGTACGAAAAATCAGAGTTATGAAGGCGCCCGCCTACACGCATAATATTATTCTCATCTAAAAAAACGTTAAGTTTCATTAATGAACTTTTTGTAGGTAATTTTTGTTTATTAAGCAATAAATGGTACTCAGGAAATGATGTCTTTTGTGTTTCTTTAATTATTACGTCTAATGCATATTTTAATTCGTCATCTGTTAAGTAACTTGATCCTTCAGGTCGGTTGCGACACTTATGAATAAAACGTAATGCATACGCAACAGCCCGTTTCAACCTGGAAAAATTGGAAAATCGATTAAAGTCGATAATCGAATCATCCTTATCCTTAACTTCAACGTGTAGCGAGACTTCTCGGGTCTCAGGCAATGTTATCATTGCATTTGGAGTTGCAGGCCATTGGCATTGGTCTTCTTTAAGAAACGTAGGTCCAGACCACCACTGGTCTAGTGACTTTAAAACCTGAATGGACACACCTCGCGAGATGAGGTCAGCCGGGTTTTGGTCAGTTGGTACATGCCTCCAGACGCAACTGCCTGTTAACTCCAATATGTCAGCAACACGATTTCGGACAAAGGGTTGAAGTTTATTGGGCAACATCTTCAACCAACCCAAGACAATAGTAGAATCTGTCCAAAATGTTGTACATTTAATTTGACATCGAAGTGAGCTCAATACCCTTTCATATAAATGAGCTCCGACCAGTGCACCACATAGTTCGAGCCTCGGAATCGTGGTAGGCTTGATTGGTGCAACACGGCTTTTAGCCATAAGCAACCGTACGGTTACTTCATCGTCAGAATTGACACTACGAACGTAGACACATGACCCATAAGCACGTTCTGAAGAATCACTGAAGATGTGCAATTCTATTGTTTTAGGTGCATTACAGACTACATGTCGCGGGATGCGAAGGTGACTAAGCGTGGGTAAATTAACCACGATTTCCGACCATTGCTTAAGTATCTCTGGAGACAGCGGTTCGTGCCATGACAACTTATGTACCCACAGCCTCTGCATAAGCATTTTCATTGAAATTATGCACGGTGCCAGGAGACCTAACGGATCATAGATGTGAGCAATGACCGAAAGAAGATCACGCTTGGTATTTCCGGTGGGAACGGAATCACTAATCGGAAAACACAGCTCATCAGACGTAGAATGCCAACCAAGACCTAAAGTTTTGCTTGGCTCAGAGGAACCTATATTTAAATCTACAGTCGAAAGAGAAGGCTCTGAAAGTAAACGAATATCGTTAGAATTCCACTTACGTAGATTCATCCCTGCAGTTGCAAGCTCTGTGGATACTCCTTGACGAATTTTAACTACCTCTGAGAACTCGTCTCCACCTGTCAGTAAGTCATCCACATAGAAGTCATGTGTGATGACCTGTCCAATGGCTCGATCAGCACAATCAACACCTATTTGGCGCAGACATCTTGTAGCTTGAAAAGGAGCACTGGCCATCCCATACGTAACGGTATTTAGTGAATATGTTTTAAAAGGCTCGAGCTCATTATCTCGCCACACGATCTGTTGAAGATGCCTGTCGTCAGGGTGCACCACGATCTGTCTAAACATTTTCTCGACATCTGCAGTGAGAACGAATTTGTGTTGCCTAAAACGCAATAGAATAGACAGTAAATCTTCTTGCACTGTGGCCCCAACCATCAGGATGTTATTGAGACTGACGCCGGAGGTAGTGGGGCTACTGGCATTAAAAACTACTCTCAATTTCGTAGTCGAGCTGCTTTCGCGCAGAACGCCATGATGTGGTATAAAGTAACCCCCTTTAACAACCCTTTTTGTATTCTCAGACATGTGACCTAAAGTTTTATATTCCGATAGAAATTCTGAGTATAAAGCCTTAAATTCTGGCTTAATTTTAGCTCTGCGCTCAAAAGAAAGTAAACAATGTTTAGCGCGATCAAAAGAATTGCCCAGAACATTTTCATTTTCTTTAATTGGAAGTCTCACGCAGAAACGCCCATCTACCAACCGAGTCGTAGTCTGCTGAAAGTGTTCTTCACATGATTTTTCTTCTAGTGAAAGGTGAGATGACTTATGGCTGACTTCTTCAAGTTGCCAAAAACGCGTTAGTTGGTTTTGAATGTCATCATGAGAGCAATGGGTGCAGTCACCGTCATTTGAAACGGTAGAAGAAAAACAGCATTTAATTTTATTGGACGGTACATGGCCACTATTTATTGGACCTGAAACTAGCCAGCCGAACCTAGTTTCACAGAGAACCGGTTGTCCAATCCCTAATTTTATAATTTTAGATCCTACAATATCCCAAAATACATCGGCACCAATTATTACATCAACCTCCGATGGGTAATAAAAATTTGGATCCGCTAGACAGATATCAGACGGGATATGTATATTTGTTAAATCGATTTGACGACACGGAACGTCTTCAGTAATTGACGGTAAAATAAAACAAGTTATATTTGTTGCGAAACTATCATTCAATGACTGAATAGATACTCGACACATTTTACCGACGCGTGAAGTGGCGTTATTAATACCTTGTATGGACTTGTTTACATTATCGGCCGGCAGATTTAACTTATTAAACATACTCTCAGTCATGAGACAGGAAGTGCTACCTGTATCACAGACCGCACGAGCGATGTGTTCGCAATTATTTTTGTCGTAAACCTTAATTAAAGCTGTTGAGAGTAGTACATCTTGCCCACGAGGAACTGTAGTTTTGAGCCTAACCGATAACGTTGACATCGTAACCGGCGAAACGTCATATGTATGACTATTACTCCCACCGCTCGAAGTAGACAGCGCAGGCGCCGCGGTCGCCGATGCATTCCCGATAGCTGCAGCTGAGCTAACCGTGCTCGACACGGGCGCAGTCATATGATTGCCGTTATTGCGAGCGGGAGTATTATGCTCGACCCCCTTACGTCTGGAGTCGTCTATATGAACGAGTGTGTTATGTTTTCGTTTACATATTTTACATCCGGGACGTTTGCAATGATTTGCGTAATGACCACGGCGAAAACAATTGTAGCACACCTTCAACGTCGGCAACAAATCTAGTCTCCCACTGTTGCTAAGGGAAAGGAAACATGAACAATTATTTAAAGTATGATCTCCCTCACATTTCGGACACTTAAATGAGGTTACAGTGTTTTGTTTACTGTCTTGCATGGATATCATTGTTTTGAGTTTAGGTATGTGTTTACCTTGTGTGTTAGTAGTGTTAGAACGACCACTAGCATGGCTAGTCGATAACTGTGCCGATAATTCTAGCGTTTCGACTAAATCTGCACGGTTTCGCATGAATATGAGAAACTTATCGAGTGTTATAGTTTCGTCTTTGTTCAAGCGACCTTTGACCTCTTCCCATTCACGATATGTTTTCGAATCTAGTTTTTTGGATAAAATGTAAATGAGAAGCGTTCCCCAATGTTGGACAGGCTCGTCTAGTTTTTCTAATGCGCGTAAGTTTTTATTTAATTGATCTATTATTCGTTTTAGGGCAAATGAAGATTCTTTTGTGATCGGCTCGATGTTAAATATGGCAGCGACATGATTTTGTAATAATAATCTCTTGTTATTGTACCGTTCACAAAGTAAACTCCACGCGACTTCGTAGTTATCAGCCGAGAACTCCATTGATTGTATGACAACTGCTGCGGAACCCTCCAAAGACGCCCTCAAATAATGAAATTTATTTATGTTCTCAATGTCGTCATTGGAATGAATTAAGCTTTTAAATGTGTCGTGAAACTCTAACCAGTTTTCATATGAACCTCCAAATTTTGGCAAATTTATGACGGGGAGTTTAACTAGCCTGTGTTTACTGTGAGAACTCCGTTCACTTGTAAGATCATTCTCTTTTTTATCAACTGAGTTTAATAAATGCTGAGCCTTAGCCATTACGGTATAATACTTAGATTCAAAGTCTGCTCTTTCTGACAACTGAACCTCAGAGTCCTCCACTACACATTCTAAACGTAACTGTACCTCGTCGTATTGGTTAAATACGTTTTCCATCCTATTAAGACGCATTTGCAACTCACTAACCATAACCGAAGACATCATGTCAGTGCTTTGTAGCAAACTGACATAACTCGTAAAGTTAGTCAGCTGACCCTTGAAGCTGCCACGTTTTTTAATCAAATCCTTTTCTTCGGACATTTTGGGAAACGTTCGCAGTCAACCTGAAATTGTATACAATGCAAGATAAATCTCCTGTGCCTTAATTTTATGCCTAGACCTAAATATAACTAAAATAGCCACTAACTTGCTATCTATACTGTTAATTTAATATTTAGTTATGTATTTATTAATTTTAGATCTAGTTTTAAGTATGTAACAACCGTATAAATTGTAAAATTACCAATCTGACAATCAACCAAAATGCGACTATGTATTCTATTTATTTATTACCTGCGCTTCATGTATGAACATAATAAGTTTAAAATACTTGTTTACATAAACAGGTATATCTATGCACTTAGCAATAAGTTAACTTGGAAATACAGTCAAATCAAGCACTGGTACTAACCTTTTAATAAGTTGGTAACTTAACTACACTAATTACTACCTGATTGACTGAGTGTTGGGTAAAATAAAGAAGGCTTAACACTGAATCGAAAATTATAAAGCACGATACCACGTAACCCTTTTCTTGTCGTATCTTCTCAGCCAACTTGCCGTAATTTCTTTATTATCCAATAAACAACACCTTTGTTGAAGATATATGTGGTTCTTATTTATTCCAATTAATAATCCGGCTCGAAGGACCAGTATGTAAATTGTAATCAGGAGCGAAATTAAAAGCGGTTGTCTTAGCTAAAATGAGTTTTATAATATGACGGATATATCGCACTATGATGATTCATCACACACATGAGACAGATAAAGCGCCTGTCTAAAAGAGGAGCAACGTGCAATGCTTTAACAATTGGTATTAATGAGGTATAAGGACTAAAAGAAGTTTGAATATTTAACAAGTACAATTGTTTAAATAAGAAATATTTAATATAAATATGACTTATAATCGAAAATGTAACGAAAGAGATCAATCGTATTTTAAAAATGAATTTAAATTGTTGATTCACCGTTAATTGACGTCATTTGCGTTGATCATATGGAAATTCGATAGGTTGTAATACTCGAAATGCTTTATTTTATACAATACAATACTACCTACATAATGTACTCCACAGGGAACCACTAACCGCGAACTGGTCCACGGATTTAAAGTTATAATACAATTAAGATAAATCTGAAAACTTTTAAACATCACCATTATACGTAGATACGTATCTACGTATCTACATTTCTTCACAGTACTTTGATTCCTATTAATATAGTAAGATACGAAGAGTTACTAATAAAAGCATAAGAAAACAATGTAGAAAATAATTGAAGGAACATAAAGTGTAAAAAAAGTTCAAAAAAACCTAAGAAAAGTAGTGTTCCACGCGTGGTTAGCAACTAAATAAGGGTAGTTAATCAAAACAGATTTCTTATGATACCTAATCATGTGATCTTAAAAGGTCATTGGCTTAAGAAGAAGCCCTTAAAGATGTGAATAATAAACCTTTGGTTTCAATTCCTGCTATACAAATGATAAATTAAAATTTGTAGGTACTTTGGATTTGTATTCTTGTGTTTTAATACCATGGAATTCACAAAACCAATAATAATTATTGGAAGGAGCGGGAGGCATATAATCAATGTTGAATTAAATAAATTCGATATTTTAATAAATTTATCTTTTTTCGACGATTTATTTTGCTCGTTCACAATTCAAAGTTTAAATAACCATGGATTTCAATATTTTTACTCCATTTTGAATTTCTATTGATTCCCGGTGATCCCTCCGCTTCTAGTCCGTGGCCAGCAGCTGCTCGTTATATGGGTAACACTGCCCCATATCCCAATGTATCCCTGCCGTCGCTTTCCATTAAGTTAAAGGGGAAGCCAAATGTGTGTACATTAAAAAAAGCTTTTCATGCCTACGTTCACATAATTTTCATGTCGCAGGCATAACCGTATCATAATGGTCTTGCCTCACCTGCGCTAACGAAGATGCTAACGATAATGACCCATAAGCGTTACGTCAGAAGCTAACTGGCATTGCGATAAACATGACTTACAATATATCACCGACACTGTAATTAGCGACATGTAACGTGATCTAACATGGTAAATAATTGTTTTATAAAACCACAATAAACGTTGCAAACGCAAATAGAAAACATATTCAATACCCGATATAAATATGTAAAAAAAAATATCCCTCGTCACTCGCCAGCAGCTGCTGTAAATCTCTATCCTTTCACCCAAATCCTTTCAACCATTAAGGTGTGTTTGCCTGCGTGGTAAAACGTACCTTACGCCGCCACTAATAAGGTTTACTTTTGTTCGCAGATGTACAAGCGGCGTAACGGAGCGTTAAAGTGATATTATGAACGGATACGCGATCTAGCCATGACTACGGCCTTCCTGTTCGGGGCGTTGGGCGCTTTAGCACTCATCAGCCGCACAGGTAAGCGTTCGTTTAGCTTCATTACCTATATTGTGAGCACATTGACGTTATAAGCTATTAGTTGGCTAGATAATATACTGTACTACCGGTAAGTCTTAGTATGGTAAACACATTGACCCCAGTTTCATTGGTGATTAAATCTTCATGCTACAATATAGTCGGTGTGGTTTTGTGTCGTAAATAGTTAGCTTAATATTTACATTAAGTTCTCATCACGTAATCGCCCTAAGTATGATTTTGTATGCTCGACCGGCTAGTCCAGTAGTTAGTAGTTAACTGCTGAACGAATAGATGTGGGCTCGGTTCGCATGAGAAACAAAAACTTGTGCAATGTGCATGATTACTTCTACATAGGTATATGTTTTAACTGTATGAGAATGTAGCATAGTAAGCCATTTGCGAATTATCCCACTACACCACTACGGTTTAGGTAGCGTGCAAAAGGAGTGATGAATATATAGAAACATGAGTACCCGAATATATAGACAGAGATGTTTGACATTCCGTCCTCTCTGCCTACCTCGTAAAGCAGCTGGCGTTACTACCCAACAATGGTAATAAAGTGATTGCCATTTTGCAACCTGGCCATGTAATTAAAGTGGGAAGGAAACATGGACGCCATCTGGTAACTTTTGTAATATATATTTTGATCTCACTTTGTAATTAATTTTCTCAACTGTAAGCCTATTTCTACAACTCATTGTAGTTAGTTATTAGTTGACGACGGAAGTTAAATCGGCAATTAAATTATTTATCATCGTCAATAGCCTAAGCCCGCTTCTGGACATAGGCCTCGCCTATGGAGTTTTTGGTCAGAGTCTCCACGTTGGCATGCTGATTGGGGACCGCAGAAAAGGACTTCTCGCACCCCCAAATCTGGTGCCTATAGACGGCCAAAGCATTTAGGTCAGGCATAAGATTAACTTAGGTATGTTTTTAGTATAGCCCAAATAGTTTCGAATCATTCTAAGGTCTTTTTCATGGGTTCCCGTCGAGTCCATCGAGGTCGTTAGCAACCAATATTTCCTGTTACTAGTCATGCTATGGCGAAAAACAAACTGTGCACAATTAAATTGAGTACTTACTTTAGTGTTACTATCAACAGTTTAAGCATGACGCAGTATAACTATGTAGTTTTATAGGATTTTACGGGTAATAGAAATTTGGACAAATGTAATACCTGTTGTTTTTGTATCAACATCAATGAAATTTCATTATGGTTAAAATTATAAGACAGATCATCAGATGAAATTTTTTGGTAATCTCGAACGCACAAAACATGGGGTGATTTAACAGTGATAAACAGTGAGAAAGAGAGGAAGAATGAGGGAGAGGGAGAGTGAAAGTAAACATTTTCTCATAAACAAGACACCGAAAAATATGACGGTTTTGAGGCAAACGAGCGGAACGTAGGTAAGAAGTGGATAGAATTTTATTTTTACCGACTCATGTTTTCAGGGTTAGCACGCAAACGATCCCCGCTGAAAATTGAACACGGCGTCGCTTGGTTAGAGGAGAATTTATTTTTTGAAAATAGAAACAATTTTTTGAATTACCACCGAAGTGTGTTTTTTTCTGGCATGTTACAAATCTAAGATCTTTTGATTTGCGTTTTCCTTTATGGAATTTAGTATTCGCCATTTCAAAATAAGACATTCTATATGTTATTTATTTACTAAAAAATGAGTATCAGATAAAGGTAATCTCTGTAAATAATCCCCGAAGTGATATGCAGAGGAGTGTAGTACACTCTCACGTTTCGCCAGTTATGTTTACGTCCCACTATGGAATAAGTTACGAACCTATTGCCATATACCGGCACATATTGACACTTCGAGCCACTGCTAGACAATCTAAGTTAGAAAAATCCAATAGGCCTGGACCCGGCATTTGAACCCAGGTCCTCTCAATCGGCAGTCGCGCTTGCAATCAACACGACCAACGGGGCAGTCAATACATCTTTAAAAGACAATACATCTAAACTGTTTTATTAACAGTGTTCCACTGAATTTGCTTGTTTACTTTTAATTATTTTAAATTGCTATAGACAAAACACTTATGACGTAAATGTAAATTACATCAAATTTTCGTTTGATCCTTCCATTTCGGTAAAGCTTCGGAACAATTAATTTTATCACCCGGTCTCTCATAATATCCTGTGAATTAAATTTAATTCTAAGATACAATGGCAATATAAGAAGATTTAAAAACAAGCCAAGCTGCCACGGGTGATAGCCGGGAAATCCAGAAAGCTGCGGAATTACATCTATTCTAAGCCACTTTTTTGTTCGTGAACGAATAAAGTGTAAAGAGTTGATAGGAATTTTTATTTCACGTCGAAACCGGTAGAGACTTTGATGCAATATGATGATCAAAAAAGACTTCCTAGACTTTAGCGCCTAGATTATATCTGGTTAACTCTTAAAAAAGTGGAGTAGAAGATGAATGAAAGATTGTTAACGGTAAATAAATACTATTATTAACTCATTTATCTCTTATTATATTATATTATACATTTAGGGGTCAACTTTATATACCGTTAACGATTCGACTACAATATACATATAATATATTAATTAAAATAGTATAATTGCTCAGATAGAATCTCTGTTCTTCCAAAAACCAACAAATATTCTTGCGGTACAAAAAATCATTTCATCGTATTTCATTTCTCTAACGATATATGAAACTCTTCTTTCTTGGCTGCTTGAATCCCGTTCGTCAATATGAGAAATGCAGAATGTACGTCATAAGGGCCTAGTACTTTTTATGAAAAAATCATTTCATCGCTAACCGTCCACTCACGGTCGGTGGGACAAGTTATGTTTTGCATAAACTGTGAAATCTTGAAATCCAAGGACTTGCGTCCACTTTAATCAAGCCCGGCTTCTATTATCCTGTATTACTGTTTCTCTGAATATTTGATGAGATCTCGCTAAGACAATTTAAACCTAATCTAAATTAGGTGCACTGTTTCTTGGCTGATTTCGTTACGAATTTCCAAGGAGCAGCTTGAACATCTACAAAAACATGTTACATTGAAAATGTTACGGCCAGTAATATACACATAAATGTATGTAGACAAAGCAAGTTAAGGATAAGGGTAGAGATATTTGGCATTCGGCCCTCTTGGCAATTGTGAAATTTTGTGACCAATGCTTATAACTTTAATATCATATCTGTCCATACCGAACTGCTTATCTTGACGAATCGTCTGCGTTATTCTAATACACCACGACTATTAGCGCTTCTGTCTACCAATAGATGTAGTTAATTCACTGCGTCATTGATTAATTGAGCAAGACCATTTCATCATTAATGCTGACCAGACTCGCAAATGGCCTAAGTTACGGCGTAAATTCAGATCATTAGTGTGTTTCCACGGCTATAAATTGCTAGTTACAGCCCGTAAATTAGTTTCAAACTCAAACATGTCTTAAATATTGTAGCAAGATTATATTACATATCTCATATTATGTATATACATAGTTCTAAGATAGAATTACATGAATTTAGTATTTTCATACTAACACGGATACACACTAAACAAGTTATAAGTAAATAATATCGAAAGAATACGGAAAATATGCTCCAAATATTTTTGGAAACTTTAGCTATATTTTGTTGACTGGCCAGGATTAATTTGGAAAAAAAATACATAACCAACATACCATAGTAAATATATTATAAAAATCTAAAATTGATGGCCTGAAAGATGCTTCTGTGAATGAATATAACGTAATTGATTTCGAACCACCCTCGTCGTGAATATTAATAAAATAAATTTGCTTATAAAAATTTGGTATTCTGTTTCCAGTCGCCCAGTTGCAAAATATTTATTTTGTTACTTGCGCAAACATCCCTTATAATCTTTATTTTGTTTTATGTCAACAGTATTTCGCTTTTATGGTCGGTTTTTATTTCATATAATTATTACGTATTAAATCGTACTATTTGTCATATTAGTTTATAGTAAAAGGCTACAAGACTAGCAAAAGAAAAGACGAAACATCGTTGGTATGGTCACTAGAACGTTTATTCCACTTACGATGTTAAAGTAACTGTACAAAGAATTTAGAAGATGCGTCCCTCGAAACAGAATAAAAGCATCAAGAGAGTTGCAAGTTCCTATTACGTCCTTCACGTTGGACAAGGAGTGTTTGATGCTAAATTGGTTGCAAGCGCGACTGTCAAGGTGGAGGTCCTGTGTTCAAATCCCGGGTCGGGCACTACTCTATTTTCTAGTTTAGATTTTCCAATAGTGACTCGAAGTCTCGAAATTTACCTGGTGTGTAGCAATAGAGTCATCACCTATTCCATAGCGGAACGTAAACGTAACTGGTGTAACGTAGGAGTGTACTACATTCCTCTGTATACCTTTTCGGATATTATAGGAGTGAAGGTACGTCGAGATAATAGAAAATCTATGTAATGTGTAGACATTAAGCGGTTTGAAGACAAGACGCAGAGAAACCAAGCGAGGGAATACTGAAACTTGAGGACGTTAAATTTATCGACTCTCATTACATTAAGGCAAGACCCCAGGACATAGTGTCATTGCTGAGCAAATCTTGGTTGTCACATTAAGATTTTAAGCCATACAATCTTCTAATCCAGATACAAATTTCAATTTGTCAGTTTTTATATTTTACTTTCCATCATTTCAACCACAATTTACAAATACATATTTATTACATTATACAAGTGGAGAAAACAATAGATAACAAATTTTCCTTTTAGATGAAACTCACAAAATACTTTAATCATTGTTAGTAGAATGATGAGAATGAATATGCGGAGCAAAACTTTTAATTGAGAGGGTAGTTCAAAACTTCTTCAGGATCAATCAATTGTTTGTTAAAGGAGCGTCAGACACTTTGGCTTACGTTGCCAAATTGTTACCAATAACTATAATTATAGCTTCTTATAACTTGGATAACGGTCATGAATAACCGCTTAGTCCAATTTGGATGTTTGGAAATGGTCAATAAAATAATTGTTGATGAAGTGACCTGTGATCTTAAAATAAATCTGGGTGTTTGGCAATTACAATATCAAAGCAAAATATGCGCTTGACAACTGCAGAAACGAAAGGAAGTCACACTAATCAACCTTTTAGCTTACAGATTGTACTTATTGATTACTCTTTTATAGTATGATTTGTCAATCATGCTTAGTCATACCAGTTGCCTAACGTTATGCCTAACGTTTAGGTAGCTAGTATGACAGGCAAGATTTCCGATCTTCTAAATTTTACCACTACTTAACAATTCATATTACTTAAGTCCTTTGAAATCGGAACGTGTGGTACATGTTTAAGGAACGACGGATAATTTGAAATCCAAATTGTAAATTAATCTCACTCAGAATATCAGTTTTAGTAGAGTTTTTGTTAGTAGACCTGGAAAAATAAACAATTAGTAATTATTTAATATTCACAGGTTGCACTGATAATACAAATGGCGTGGGCCACGATGGGGTCCCGGAGCTGGAATACACAGACATCGATCTTGGCCTCACGCAGCGGGGTCCACGCTTCGACGTGGCCTATTCAAAGAACGTGACAGCACTAGTAGGCAAGACCGCACAGTTGAACTGCAGGGTCCATGATCTGGGGAACAGGACGGTAAGAATTTTGCTCATTTATAGAATATAAAGAATTCTGAAATTTCGTTCACTATAAGTCAAATTGATAAATTCAATTAATCTCTAACTAAAAATATGTATTTGATATGTAGTATGTCATCAAAAATATTATATACATGTATTGGGAGTTAAAACGATATATGTTCGAGAAATGACAAATTTGTACTGAATACAATAAATAATAATTATTTATAGTCTCATTATTGTGATAATTTTGAAAATAATAAAAATCTTGAGTTTGGAAATGTCAAAGTGGAGAAGCGTGATGAAAATGTGAAGACGGAAAAATTAATCGTATTTGAATTGTGTAATTTGAATGTATATAAACTCAAAGTTAAAAGAATACTTGTAACAGAAGCAAAGATGTGTTTGGTCGATTCGATGAAAATACAACTCTGGAACATGTTTTGACGGATCCCGAAACCGACTGGAAGATTAAAGTTTTTGTAGCGTGCCTTAAGCTGTCTCTCGAGGGATTTGCATTTGACTGCAGCAGGATTTTGAAAATTCTAAGACCTCTAGCGTTGTCTATCTCTTAGTGCTATTCAATTGTAATACATATCTTTGAACTATGTTTCATTACAAAACATCCGAAACAAGTAATATTTCAGTACTTTAAAATTGAATACATTATGGATTTTAATATTTTGCCACAGTTTTTGAGAAACGAGTACCATTATTGTAAAGTATACGAGTAAATACTACTTAATTCTCCATCACAAGGTTTCCAAACCATCATCACCATCCTATTTAAATTCACTGTTGGACATCCCCACGTTGGGCATACGGATGTAGGATCACACAGTAGAGTTTCTTGCGTCACCTACGTCGCGCCCCTTCAATTGCCAAGGCCTGTAACCGTGTATTAAGCCGAGCGATACGGCGATCAAATATCTATGGCGTCCAGTGAATAGTAAATGTTTTATGAAAAATAAACATATATCAGAATATCCTTAATATTGTAAATTCTAAACAAAGCATGAACCATTTATGTACGTGCTAAATATACACTTGTAACAACATCGCTTTGTGCATATTAGAAAGGCTTTTAGCTCAGCCTCTCAATAGTTAATCCGTCGGACCCATTTGGGTTGAGGTCCGATTTGAACGAATTTATTCTTTCATTCCTAATCCGCTTACAGGGTGCGATTTGGGTTTTATCACACAAACACCTTTTATGATGCTTTCGTTGAATATTAAGGAAAAATTTATCATTCGCTCGCCGCTAAAAATAATATTTTAGAAAACATTTTTTAAATTCGTTTTTCGTTGGAAAAACATTTGAGAGTTTAAAACTGTATTCGTTGGTATTATGACATCATATATTTATTTATTCTACTGCTCAGTGTTGGTTTACAATTGTTTTGATATGTAAGCAGATAGATTAGCCTGTCTCAGTCGACTACTGGACATAGATCTTTCCAAAAGGGACGTTCGATAACAATATCGAAACAATCGTAACAAATCGTAACAATCGTAATAAATATAGGAGACATAGATGTTATAAAATATTTGACGAATAGTGATTAAAATTTGGTTTATGTCCTCAGGTCTCATGGATTAGGCATCGCGACATACATCTGCTGACGTCAGGACGTATGACGTATACGTCCGACCAGAGGTTTATCAGCGTCCATAACCCCCACACGGAAGACTGGATATTGAAGGTTAGTTAGTAGAAGGTAATAGCGAGATAATTATTTATTTATTCTTTATTATAAATGTATTACAAAAGGGCGGACTTAATGACAATTGACATTTTGTACCAGTCAACCCACTGATGGGTTCTACCATACATTTCCATTTCCTACCAGTAAACATTATGGTGATAGAACTCAAGTTACATAAATAATTTACACTCACTGAGAATTACACTTTGACCATAATAATATCTTCAAAATATTTCAATATAACATCTGTATCAATATAATATGTCTACCTATATCAATATAAATTGTTTCTTGCTTTACATTCGAGATTATTCTTGAACGTTAGGCACTATGACTGACGTACGACAATTATAATATCAGGTGAAACGACATGAAATAGTTGGTGGTTTAATGATCCCCTGTGTACGGAATATCTGTAATTGGTTAGAATATTAGTATTTTCTTGCTTTCGACTTTATATTGTATGTCAGATGAGATAATAATGATATGAGGACGATTTATGTGTGTGTACGTATATACTATATTTATGTAGGTGTGTATAGTTCATAAATAGGTGTTGTAAATTAGCGCTTACCGCAACCTTTCATTAACTCACAAGGGATGATTAAGGGAGTGTACCAATAGCTGTTGTAAATTGGCGCCGACCACAAACTTTCATCATCTCGTACGGCTTCACTAATAGATATTATAGTCGAATACGAGTTATTAAACGAAAAACCGTGCTGATGTGAGAACGCTGGTGCCGATTATGATAAAAATTGATATTAATCCACAATTCTCTTTAAATATCCCATATCCTTTATTTATTTTAATTGATAGCATATTAGTTTACTTATTAAAGTTTCTGTCTTCAGCGAAACATTACATAACACAAATATATTTGTTTCGAAACTAACAAAGACGTAGATATATAATACGACGAAATAGAGAATATTAACAGGATATTCCCAAAATAGATTTATGTTCGCTGTATAAATTTCAGTATGAATAAAGCTTTCTAAGCCGTATATCCTTTGTTAGAAATATTTAATAACTATACAAAACATATTAGTCAAAATACCTGCTCTTTGTATAAGATGTTACTATAGGTCCAATATTGTTAAAGATTCTTATTGTATCAGTCTATTTCACAATTCTCAGACGCTTTCAATATGTCAATAAGATTTCTTTTACATACATATACCATATATAAATATGTTCGCTTATGTAAATAAAGTAGCGTATGGACAAATTGGTCAAGCCTTATAACTGCCATGGTCATATAAGTTAATTGTTAACTTGGAAAACGAAGCCAAGTCTTTGACGTTACGCATGGGATTATAAAGCTAAAAGGAAAACACAATTACAATAACGCGAAACCCTTCTGTAATGAAGCAAAATGGAAGGTTTTGAGGAGGTCTATATCAAGATGGTTGAATAAGCGTTACAATAGTAACGATGGTCATAGATGATTGTATTCCATTCTTGCGGATACATTGTGATGTTAGAGATGGCTGAAACCGAATAAGTTCAAGCCTCTTCCTATTTTTTTTGCGACTCTTTTATCATTCCACTGTTGAATCATGCGTCTCCTCTCAGAATGGGAGGGTTAAGGCCATAGTCTACCAC
>DWTO01001270.1:0-16778 GCA_018244755.1 Jemadia pseudognetus
CTCATTCTTAAAATATCTTATATTTTTTCATCGATGCATCGAAAACATCGATGTTTCAATTTGATATATCGAAAAACTCGATGCAACCTTTCCGATTGATGCATCGCACAAAACATTGATGTATTTTTTAAATGAACATCCCTAGTAAGAATACATTCCTCGAACCCAAGCCGAGATACAGGTGTCGTAAGCGATGACTACCGTCCAGGTACAACTAAATGCTCTAGCCGGACAAGCTGTGCTCTGCGTTCCCCAACCCCTATTAACAGCGTGAGGATTATGGGCAGCACCCCTTATATGCCCAGCAGTGGACTGCTGTGGTTAATGATAATGATTATGATACAAAACTTTTGCTATAGCTGTATAAATTAATTATTAAAATACTTATTAGTATTAGACATAAAAAATAATATTATTAGGACTCTATTAATATCGTCAAAGTTTCTCAAATGTGTAACTTTATATTTTACAGAAATAATACTTTCATAATAAAAATTATGAGCAAACTGTATTGCTGATATAATCTTGTTGATTAAGAAATGGAGACAATCGGAAATAAATAGATGTTTTTAGAAGTATAACAAGCGTTGGTTCATCTTAAAATGGTTCTTAAGACATAAATAAATAACTAGTTTCCAAGCATCGTGAATCAGAATGCATATATCATAAGTATACAAATAGTATTCCTTTATAAATTCCACTCAAGTTCATACCATCCGTGGATATTTACAATTCTGCAGAGCACATACGCGTAGCGGGATTTAGAGCTGTGCTTATATGTCGAGGACGCGAAGGAATTATTTTAAGCAAGACATAAAAAGCGAAAAACTTTTGCATACTGTATTATGACGTCACGTACAACCCATCATTTCAGCCATATAGTAAGCAAGAACCATTATATGCTGTTGTTGTATCTTTTGAATCGTAAATAACAAATGTGCGTTGCGAACTTTTGCGACGACATCCTGTTTATATCGAGATTCATATACGCCCTACTCTTCTAAGTGCCTGTTCACCACCGAACGTAAACTGCAAGGTGAGAGGCACACAAGGAAAACATGTCTCCCGGAAGCCATAATAAAGAAAAACATCTCGGTAATGAGTTATATTTCCGCGAAATAACAAAATCTGCAAAATTCAGCACAAAAACATCTCGAAGAGAAATTCCTTACAGAAATATTCCTTTAAAACGTGTCGGATGTTAGACGCGCAAGCTTCTTTCCATTTTCGACCTAACTTTTCCGGGTAGTGTAAAAAATATTACCTAATATAAAGTTGGTAGTTTCTAACTGGAACTAGCAAGCTGGGAAGATACTCACATACACTGCGCACTCGAGCCGGCCGTTGGCCCTGCTTACTGCTTTTCCCAGAGAAGTACATAACAAGTATTTGCCACTTGGCTGTCATCTCATGCTTAAATTTCAAATGCCAATTTACCGACGCTTTAAAAGCACCCCTTTATACATCCAATTCGCAATGTAGTAATCTTGAGTCCTACTTTAAACCTTAAACATTATATTGCCACATTATTCCAGTAAAAACCCAGCTGATCGTTTAGTAATCTGATCATAAAGATTTTTAAGAAAGCCTAGATAAGACATCCAATTTTGTGTCGTAATAATTTTATATCTTCGCCTTAGACGGTAACAAGAGTGTACGAGGGGAAATCTGACGGCCTTATTTGCTATTAAATCATGCCTTTGGTATGAAACTTGAAGTTTAACTAAGCTTGCATGGTTTTTTTTCAATTACCACATTTTCCGCTCAAAATGCCCATGTGCATGGATTTCACTGCAAACAAACAACCGATATTGCATACGTTCGTAACAAGACAATTGTGTTCAGTAACAAATTATGCTTTTTAATAAGACTAGGTAGGTACTAATAAAAATATTAACAATATTAGGCTCTTACTTACGAGGCCTATGCCCAGTAGTGGACTGAGATAGGCCGATGATGGCATTAATGATGAATTAGATTGGTTACATATATATTTCACGCCATGTCCCGTACGGGGTAGGCAGAAACACGGAGTCTTTGTCTTAAGGACCTACTTTCATTACTCTTCTAAAATGCACGCCGGCTTCGGAGACATCTAACTTCCCCCTCAGTTAAATTCTGATTTATTATAATGAATTAGTCTACATTGGTTCATATTCTGGCATTTTTGACAAATGGACATTTGGGCATACATGCTGTATATATAATTTTGGCTCCCTTGCTCTATCCCCTTTGATTACGTTGTGTACAGGGTGATTTTCACATTCGGATCACGTTCTGTATCCGTACGCACCATTAACTTATGTATTTTATTATCTATTGCAAAATATGGGATAATATTGCATCGGATACAGTAGATTAAGTCGAAACTTCCAATTTATATGAAACATAATATTCAGTATTATATCACATCACTTTATTATATCTAGGTTATAAAGATATATATAGAATGAAATATTCCTGGTAGAGAACAATCATTATTTCCTGATTATCATCAGATAACATCGCTTGATTATGATTTTTAAATTATTATTGACTTGTAAAATTCATTCTCCAACAAATGGGATGCTAAATCCCCACTGCTTTTAATTGGACTAGCGTTACGGAAAAGGGTCCAGGGTTTACCTGACCGGTAAAATCTTTATCATCATCATTGTCAGCCTGTTGTAGTTCACTGCTGGATATGTCAATACTCCTCAAGGAAGACCAGGTTATGCCCATAGTCCTCACACTAGGCGTGCGAGATGGGGATCGCAGAACACAGCTTCAGCCCGCCTACCTAAAATCTTACCCAACAGTAAAACAAAAATTAGATGATATATTCTAGAAAAAATTCCTCTGTTGTATATCAAGATTGAATTGTATCTGTTTTTCTACATAATCAGCATTATTATCTTCTCTATCCTTTAATCCGTCCACTGTTAGAGACGGGTTAGCCCTCAGAATAAAAAGGGCTAAAGCCCTAATTTGCTTTGCCGACCAAATGCGGTTGGTACTTTTCATACACCTCAGAGAACATTGAAAATAACCAAACACTCTGACTTCCGCTGTCAATAGATATATGAGGCAATAGGCATCGAACGCAATAGGCATTTGTGGCAATAGGCATCTAAGACATGTACATTTGTACAATACCATTTGGTAGAAAAAATACAGTAACAATCAATGAAATTTAATAAAACGTTGTATAGGATATCGAAAAGAACGTACAAACGAATTTCATAAAACGAGACCAGACGTTTAACACATGTCATATTATATTTTCAATCATGCAACACACTACTCGCTCCTCCGTCGGGGAGACGGGAGGAATTTATTGATATTTCCTCGAATTGAACTCAGTGTAATATAGAAGAGAATATTTGCGAGGAAATTTTAAAAATAATTGCTAGTTATCGCAGTATTATTACCTCTCGCCGGTAGACTAAAGACTTCTGAAACTGCTGGAGGTATTGGACGTGTTCCACCACGCTGCTCGAACCAGCTAAGGCAAGGTAGATAAGATTATTTGTTAACTTTGATGTCTAGTATTTTTAAACCGCCTTTAGGGCCCCCGGCGAGGGTTAACAACGGTTAGTTTACATTCAAATCGAGGTTCAACTTAACGCCCCTTTACGTGTCATATAAGATACGACAACGGTACACATTTGCCACGAATTTGCCACGATTAGTCACGAAAACGCTGACCACGGCCTCCATTGCTTAACCATTAAATCCGTTGGCGTCTGCAACAGCGTTAGAGCGAGAAAGAATTCATTTATTTTAATTACTCAATATAAAGTTTACCTCATAGCATTTAAGCTCAGTTAATTTAACTTCGATAACTTAAAGTTAAATTGACTTTATAATGTTATTATTTTCGTACACATTTCAATTTAATAATAGCTACATCGGTTCATCGTATTTCCTTTGTGAGGCAGTAGAAAGCATTGTAATAGTCTCGTGGCCAAATCTCAAATAATCCTTCGAATTATTAAACTTCCACTTTAATATAACTTAAACAATGCGACCCACCACGGCTCGGATACAACAATGGAGAACTTTTGCGCCTAAGACACAGCTTTATCTCTCCTCCTTTTATTGCTGCAGCTTAGTTGGTGGGAACGGTTATTAAGAGTTCCTCATTAAACTCTTCAGATTCAATGGAGACATATTTGAAACCAGTACATATTGAAATTTAAAATGTTACTCCCTGTAACATCACGCCTGCATTCGCCGATAAGGATAACACCAATTATGGTTACGTCGCACTGTGGAATGTTTAATGAGCCTATTGCTATATCATCATCGGCCTATTGCAGTCCACTGCTGCAGATCCACGCTGCAGACGCTCTGCACCGGCAGTCGCTCTGACATCCACTCAATCAACGCATCATTACTCCGTATAACTTTTATATTTCAATGCTAGTCACATGTCATGCGCCGAAGTTATACATAACATTTTACAAAATTCGAAATTGGTCCTCCCCTGACTTTTAATGTGTATTGGCATAAATATGTCATTTTTCGCTCCCAGTGGCTGCAAATAAGTCAAATTATAATCCTTTCTTTTCTTCATTAGTCTGAATTCCGTTATCTGTGAAAGCGTTTCGCGGCTGCGTGCCAGATCTTATACAGATCATAGCAAGCACCGCTAATTGCTTAACATGCCGTCTGAAGCATGCCATCGCCCGTGAAATTTCGCCATTAGCGGCCACCCAGCCGACGGCCGGCGTGCAGAGTTCAGCTTATCCTGACATATCGTTCGCTATTTTGGCACCGCCTCAATACTATAAGCACTTTTATTCGCCAAGTCTTGTTAACACCTCATGAATATAAAAACACGAAATATTAAGTAAAACTTAAATTAAATCTCAATTTACATAGCTTAGATCTTAGATTTCAAATCATGTAATTATAACTAACATATTTACACGTACGTTGTTAACGCCTCTAATCCCCGAAGAGGTAGGCAGAGGAGTGTACTAGGACTCCCACGTTTCACTATTTATGTTTACACATATTTACCAAAACTACCCTAATAACTTAAAATTACATTTACGTACATTAACATTTGTACTTACAAATTAGTCATTACTAATTAACTACTAAGGATGAAATTAATACTTACCCAGCAAATACTCTAACAATAAGCAAAAGTTCTAAAAAAAAAAACTTTCCCTGCATTCGGTAAATATAATAACGACAGGCTGCAATTACCCGTAGATAAAATAAGGTATAAGATTATTTAAAAGGCATAAGATACTTTAAAAATTAATGAAATATTATCATTATATATACAATCTCTGGCGTCAGTTTTCCGTGGAAATCATCTCGTTCGTTTACTATAAGCTTGTTAAGTGGGATCTAGGTATAATGCGCTTGTAACTAATTTAAGTGAGGCCCGCGCGAGCTCATATTGGAACCGTATCAAATTACAGCGTCGCAATTTGCGTCACATTAAAAGCCAACGTAATGTAACTTGCACTGCTCGGCGCCATCAAACACGCGCACAGTGACACTTGAGCGTGAAGCTTTACGATGTTATCATCATATTGTATATATCATCATGCCAGCGACTTTACCTAATAGATAAAAGGCATCAAGCGCCATATGATGCGGCTTGCCTTAACACAGCTAAAAGGCAGTCTACGAATAGCAGCGTAGGTGGTGCGAGAACCAGTGCCCTGCGACTCCTAACCCGCATTCCCAACATTGAGATTAGGAACAAACCCTTCAGTGGAGACCTATATCTATCAGAGGACCTTAAACAGACTGGCTATGAAATATTGGTGCATATACATATGTATAATATTAAGGAAAACGTGTTATTAATTTATCCAGCCCATTATAATTATTTTACATGTTCACATCATGTTCAAGTCTTGTATACCTGCCGGGAGTTCACAGAATTTAAATTTCGATGTTGTAATCCCCATTACTCTGATACAAGTTTAGGTACATTTTGTACACGGAAAGTGAGCCGGGTTAAGGCGAACGAGCTCGGCACAAAGGTAAATCGCCTAAGGCTATTATGAATATTATTATTAAATTATCGACTAACGATGTAGATGCTATAAATCCGCCTAACCGCACTCGGCCGGCGAGCTAGAATTTGGCTTTAACCCGTCTCGTTTAAAGAGAAGAGCCGCGTGTAACAAAAGAAAACGTGGATAATTATCTTAACGCTGATAAAGGAGATAAAATTTTGATACTATTTAAATAATTACAAGTATTACATAATTAGCCGCCTACGGACAGCACAGGAGGCAATACGAGAAGCAGTACCTACTCGGCGATCCCCAACCCGCAAGCCCAGCGTGGGGATTATGGGCAAATGGTATCAGGGGAAGTCTATATCCAGCAGTGGACTCAGGTTGATGATGATACTGATGACTATTTTGTTAACTTATTCTGACTGCAAAAGTCCTCTCATTAGTTAGTCGTCTCTCACCTGGGCGTTCCTGTCTATGGCTAACAAATATCAGTTCTTAAGCCAGTTAGGACTGAGTTGTAAGTACGACTGAAGTTCCTGGGATCGAATCCCGGGTCGGGTACTATTGAATTTTTCTAACTTAAATTTTCTAGCAGTGGCTCATAGTCGAATGTGTCCGGTGTATGATAATTGACTCACCACCTATTATATAGTGGAACGTAAACGTAACTGGTTAAACGTGGGAGTGTACTACAATCCACTGTCTACCTCTTCTGGGATGACAGGCGTGACGTTAATTTAATAGTGTTACAAAAGTATAAAAATAAGGCTACAATGTAATAAAGATAAAGATGGATGCAAGGATACCGGTGTGCAAATGAATTAGCCAACATAGAAACTATCTCAGGACGGCAACATGCGTTCAATGGGATTCGATTGCTCTAATCTGCGCTTAGTCGAAGATGCCGTTTCCAGCATCTGCTCGTTTGCATTCTAATACCTATGCTGTATAAGAGAATGCCACTTGCCATTAAGTTTTAGCCCCCCACTTATAATATATTAATGAATATTTGTCATATATATTTAATATCCTTATTGTGCTGTGCGATCCCCAGCCCGCATGCCCATCGAGGGGATTATGGACGTATCCGCTCAGGGGAGGCCTATGTCCAGCAGTGGACTACAATAGGGTGATGATGATGGATATTTAAAGAGTGAGGTAGCAAAAATAGAAGTAGTCTCGTTCTAACGTTTCCTTTTGTTTTCTGTATATAGTAATAATGAATTTTATTTTGAAAATATTGAACTGAAAGAATTAAACTATGTTTTTTTAATCACTATTGTAAACGAATATCATCCATATTCCCAGTATATATACCTATTATAAAAATGTCCACTTTTTATTGAACGTGCCATATTTTCAATATGGATCAGTTATATGACAGAACCAGAACTGCAAACCCTTTAGTATTGAGCGATTCGTCTTCAAAGACAAGCATCTTTGACGTCGAATGGCTCGAAGAGTCAGCCATCTTGAGACCTAAATACTCGTATAGATTAGCATCAATCCTTATTGTCTACATATTCCGTGTATTAAGGACGTCTTTTTCTACAGTCTTCTTCTACTAGTCAACAAAGCGCATGCTTTCTATTGGGTATTATGGGCATAACCCCTCAGGGAAGGCTTATGCCCATCAGTGGACTTCAATAGGCTGATGATGATAATTAAAACAAACCTAAATTATTTATTTCAATCAAAGTTACACGCTATACATAAATTTTAATAATTAAAAAAAAAGTTAAAATTTTAAAAATTGTTTTAGGTGACACCGCTCTTCCATATCTAGAATAATAAGAGCGTAAGTGCGCTTGTCTCGAGTATGTGGGTGCGTGGGTAAATTAAGCATAATAAGAAATTGAAGTAAGTATTTGCCGTACATTGCGTAGTAGGTTGACCTGTTAAATTTAAAGTATAGTAAGAATAACGCAAGAGTTCCGTAAAGGGTACTACCAAACTATACTTAGAAGTATAAATTAAGTCCATAGATTATACTATCACCTATAACCAATCTCCTAAGATAATACTTGCAAGTTTAATTACCTCTAAAGATACTTCCAACCATATTTAAAGATGATACATCCGATTATAACTATACGATCGCCAATACTTTTATAGTTGCACAGTTGGATACGGATCTCTCCTCAGCATGAGAACAGTTGTGCCTACAATCTGTCACGCTAACGAAGTATGGAATGACCAACTTAACACGTGTTTAAGAACATTATAGAGAATTCACAGGTGTGCGAGAGAGTTTGGTCTTCGAGAGATTGTTCGAAAGTAATTAGAAAATACACATTTTATTTAACATCAATCATTATTCGTACAGATTTTACTGTGAAATAGGTTACGCAAAGAAACATTGCAATTTGCAGGGGGCGTAGCGTTGACAAACATCTATTAATATTGTACAGTAGGTACGAATAAGCCTTAACTTAGGTGGATGCAAGCGTCGAGATTTTAAGTGACCCTATTCTCAGTCTATTATATAATATATATTATGATGTGTAATAAATTTGAACTGAGTTTAACTTAGGTTATTTTTCTATGTCTTAGGTACCTCAATATTCGAATCGACATTATATATATATTTAGAATCAGACCTATATTTGATTCATGACTTGTATCAAATATCAAGTGTATCTTATATTTACATTTACACGTAGGTATTTAGAATCAGATTTAGTAAAAGGAATTGAGTTGTTAAAGTTTATGTAGGACAGTAGAATTTAGTTAAGGATAATTTAAGTACGCTATTAATCCTGTCATATAAAATATTAGACCAATTAATCCGGCTTTTCCTATATATATAATATTTTCATGCCACTTATAATCAAGATAAGCCAAGTTAAGCGTTTAGGTATAAGGATGAGACAGGACTTTTTGTCACTCCAATAAAAGAGTACGATTAAGAATTATTAATAAATTTTCTTATTATTATAAACGCAACAACATGCCTATAATTCCCGAGGAGGTAGGCAGAAGAGTGTAGTACAATCCCACGTTTCACCAGTTAAGCTTACATCCCGTTATGGAATAGGTGATGAGCCTATTGCCATGCACCGTACACATATTTAGACTCCAACTCACCACTAGAAAATGTAACTTAAAAATTAAATAGTGTCCGACCCGGAATTTGAACCCAGGGCCGTTCGATTAGCAGTCGCACTTGCAAAAAAATATGTACAACGAGTCAAATGAATTTCCTTATTATTTTCACGAAAACGTTACGTAATTATATAATTTTGTAATCATAAAAATACCTACTTAACTTCTTAAAAATACCTAAACGCAAGAAAAATCCATAATAATAGCAAAATGTGTCTTCTTCTGGAGATGCTTGTCGATTATTTCGTGAAAGTTTTTTTAAGGAAAGAATAAAAAATCCGAATTTGTAGCGCGCCTTCCGACAGTAATATTAACGTTATATTGAAAAAAAAAACTATTTATACTGGCTGGCATCTAATTGCAAATATCTCGGCAGCCGACCGCTAAATGAGCCTTAAGTGCTCCTAATGCCCAGTACGCAATAGCGGCACACTTTTGAAAGCTTTCAACTGAAATCGCCGGGACGCACTGAATGTCGACGGTCAAAAAACTGTCACGGCCTCTTGTAAAATTTGATGCGTAATGCTATATTAAGACCAATAAACTCTTAAATATTCATGTACTTTTTAAAAAAAATTGTGAATTAATATTTTATTGGTAAAATAATGGTGCACCCCGCCTACCACGTAAAGGAATTTATGCGATACAATAATAATAAATGCCTTTCTAGTAAAACAACTGATTCTCTTTAGTTATAACTGAACAGCTTTAGACGCTTTCCTTGCTTGCTTTCCTAATGCTAACTACAGCGTAGAGATGTTAGAAGTTTGGGAGCGGAAGTAAACACTCCTGCCATTACCAAGTCACAACCCCCGTCTCAGAATATCAAGCGTAGACGTTAAAATTAACGATAATATAATACAAATTTCCCTAATCGTCGAATGTAAACGCTGCGTAATGGAAGTCATCCCTTTATTAAAACCCTGTCATCCGCTTCGCCGGTCAAAGATTATGAATTTAGGCTAATCGTAAATAAATATACGCAGCTGCGTTCAGACAAAGAAGTTATTTCTGAAATGAGTTCGTTGCTAAAATTATGGGTAACTCCTTTTTTAATATAAAGAGTAGCAAGCAAGCAGGCTGCAGCTATAAATTGACTTCGAATTGGACTCTAGGTCTAGGAACTTATATAAACAATTCTATTGGCAGTTAATGTTAAATGTCTTTTTAAGATTTCCCCGAACAAGCTGAAGGTTTATTTAAAAATTATGCGGCTGACATGTTACGTATTTAATTGGTGGCATTAATAAAGTTATGACAATATAAAATAGCCCACCTATGCATTTTATTACTTCTGCAATTTTTATTATTCTAATATAGTTAAGCGTTTAACGATCAACGAAATTCATTGATTCCAAACATGTAATCGAATGTAACTCAATATCTACCAAAATGTCGCTTAAAATAAATAGTTTTTCATCCGTTATAACATGTCATAACATGATAACATTATTTTCATATTGTCAATAGTAAGAATGTATTCCTACAATTTTATTCTGTTCAAGGCAAAATACATAATATCGCTTCACGCATAGATAGCGTCCCCGCTTTAGGACAAAAAATATTTGTCGACGGTAATTTTAATTATTGAGGCCAATACCTATATCTAAGTGAATATTACTTCACAATGATATATTTGATTAAGTATAGAAAAACTTATACTCTGTCTAATATTATGCCGCGATTACAATTCTATAATTTCAGCTATCCATGTATATATATTATATAGTCCTCATTTGCACACACACATAATAATAAGATGTTAAGGTAATCGTTAATTATATCGTCAGGTAAGGTACGGGCTAGCCAGAGGCTATTGGGTGCTCGGTACAACTGATACGCTTTTCCATCAGAGTAAGTCTCGTAATAATAAAGGGTTATGGAACAACATTATCGCTTATTACCTGAACCTGAAAAATTTCGCTGAAATGTAAGCGTTCGTCGAAAAAATATTTATGAAACTTACTCTTCGTCGGCTTGGCTTTGCGACTGTAAATTTTTTATTGCCCGCCACCCTGGTTTCACAACTTTTTTATACCGCTGTGTTTCAACTTTATCATGTTGAAAAAATACGGAATTGTTTTGTTCATTTATAATTGGTTGCTTTATTTCGAAAATATGTACATCTAATGTGTTATATAACAAAAATGTTAGATTTAGCTCTATTTTAAGCATCTTAAAAAAATTTGAACATCTGACATTTTATTTAGTCAACTTAATCTAACAAAACCTTAAAACTCTGACAATTATTAACATGCAATGAAGCTCAAAAATATATAAGAAATGATTATTAAGCAATTTCCTTGCCTCTGCAGAAATGCTCCAAAAAGCAAAAACAGAACGGTGAAGGAAATTATTAACATTCTGAGCATAATTTAAGTTTCTTCTTCGTTTTAGTGCTTACGTTCACTTCATCTACGGTCCGTGAGATGGCAAATTAGCGTTAATTCATTGAAACCTGTATAGAAAAAAAACTTCAAGGGAAATTATGAGAGGCCTGGAAAATTTTAAATTATATCAAAGGCCAAGCTAATTTTTCATTTTTTTTTCAGCGTACCCGTCATTACCATAGAAAAATGCAAGGTTGAAAAGGAATTTACATAGGATTGAAAGAAGCTACAGACGGATTATATACTACTTCTACTTATCATTATGCTATACACATAATACTCGTATACAAAGGTACGTATCCCATTCGTGATAAGAATATTAAACGGAAAGACCACGTATTATTCAACAGCTTGCACAATTTCAATATCAACGATTGAACAATCAGAATGAGAGAAAAAACAGCACATTACAAAATGGTGTCGTCTTCATCATCAACTGTTTAATGGATCCATCCTCGGACAGTGCCTTCTTCTCTGAATAAGAACGGATAACACCACAATCTTGAAAGCTTCCAAGAAATTATGTATTCTATTCCCCAAATTAAGATTCAATGCAATTAATATACAAATACAAAATCCGATAGATATATCCGTGTCTGGGCAGAAAGAATACATCTTCTGACCCCGTGCTGGGAGGCTTGGGTGTCTTAAGATGCGACTACGCCCGGCGCTGGCAGATCGCAGTATCGAGCGGCCTGCCTAAGCACGGCTACATGCAATGGCTTCCTAAAGACAGTAGCGTAGGCGGTGCAAGAACCTGTTCCCTGCAATTCCCTATTCCCAAGCCCAACGTGGGAATTATGGACAAAAAACCCCCCAGAGAAGATATATGACCAGCAGTGGACTTACCCATACTGATGATGATAAATAGATAACAAGATGAAATGTGCAATTGAATGTATACTATGTATTCAATGAGGTTGAAAATTGACGAATCGAATGGATTTAATGATTTTAAAAGTTCCGATAATTATCTGCAAGGCGAAAATTCAATGTCCAATAATATTTACATCAGTAATACAGGTTTTGGTAAAATAATGGATTCCCGTTCGACGCGCTCTTTCAGAAGAGGAATCGAACAGGTATCGACGAGTTATTAAAGAGGTATCATATATACTAACTGTAAGTGAAAGATCATTGCACCATATTAATATGTAACAAAGGTCTAAGGTAATATGTAACAAATATTTTTATTTATTACGTACCAGTACAAATAACCTTACGCAACTGGAACCTCAGGGGATAAAAACGTTTCCGTGATAAATGAATGGATTCTATTAGGTACATGTGTGGGTGTGTCTGTGCGTATACTAACGCGATGTACACACTTATACCCATACACCTAATGAACCTATATTGTAGATTACATGTATACATTGCAAGTTTTCGTTGATGTGTTTGATTTGCAACTAGTAGAGATATTTGGCATCAGTCCGTTTTGCCTACCCCGTAAACGATCTAGCATGATGTTATAATATTAATCGTCGAGTTGTTGGATACGGCACTGCTTACTGAGTAGTGCTAAGTTCAAATCCCTCTTCGGATATTATTGGACTTAGAATTTCTAGTTAAAATTTCTCGTATTGACGCGGAGTCGCCATTGTGAACCTCTACCCTACCCGGCCTATCTCTTCGAGCATTAAAAGCATGATATTGCGTCGATAAAATAAACATTTTTATTTGTGCGCTAAGTATATAGCATAATCACACTTAGAATAACGCAAGCAATAATTATTTGAACGACTCAAGTAAAACGTCTTACTGTGTTACCTACCGGCTTACTTTCAACCCACGTTTACTTGAATAACAACACGTGGGGTGTTAAATATTTGACGCCTTAATTCATTTAATTTTAACGTTACAATGTGTTATTTCTTTATTTAATTTCGTTTTTGGTTTTATTACATTAATACTGATGTCAAGAATTATTGTTAATATTTATTTTACAAGTAATTATATTTAATAAGCTAAAGTTTTTAGAAATCATAATGGGAAGCATTAAAATCACTTTTGAGTGTTTTTTTATTAAAATCCTTATTCTCTTACATCTCTCGTTTCTCATGTATACCTAACACATGGAAAAAATTATTAATAAATTCGGTCACGTATAAATTTTCCAAAGTTAAGCCAGCCAATTTTTATTCATAGCTCCCAATATTCGCAAAAGATTATCAATAACTTGGAAAAATCGCATCCATTTTATTTCATTTACCTCACCCAGGCTTTACCGCACTTAATATTCAGAATTAATGTTCCCGTATCATGCAACGTTTGAGGTTCGTATAAAAACATACATGTATTGTACGATGTTTATAAATAAATTTCTTATCATAACTTTATTATAATTATACATATTATCACGCCGGGTATCTTACGGTGTGGGCATAAAACAGAGTGCCAAATATGTTCTTACAGACCAGACATGTTTCAATATTCATCACTCTCTTCATAAACTTGCACTCATTTTGGACGTTTACACCGCCCCCGACACTCAGTATCGGACCTGTTTGTCAAGATAGGGGGTCTTGGTCTCCTTCAGCGCCTACATCTATCAACATTCGCACTGTATTATGCAAGTTGATTAATAACTTCTAGAAGTTTCACAAACTATACACTTGTAATGTTGCAGCTTTATTTCATTGAAGTTTCCCCTCCCGTCCCCCAGCCCTCATGTCCGCTATGTTGTCTGTGATAACGTTGGAAACTCCGCTATTTTAGGTGATACTTTATCTCACTTTACAAAAGTTTCGTCAGCCAACAAGATTAAATGCAAAGTTTAAATTAATTCTAGGCTCCTCGAGGATACTCTTTCGGATAAGCGAAGCTGCGTAGATAGCTCTTTGTTACGATTAACATTTAAATATTCATATCTACACTCGCTGAGGAATAATATTGAATATTGACAGTGTTCGAATGTTATTACGAGGCAGAGGGGCCGGATTGAAAAACCTCTGAATCCTTTATCAGCGCGCCGCAGCCGCTCCCACTTCGGCAACGTCGGTGCATTTTCGTATACTTACCCATTTGGGACGCACGAGTCTGACTGATCTGACTGCTCTATTTCGCAATTTATTTAAATATTTATTTTTGTAACAAACTGAATAAATGTAGACTTAACGTGTCCTAATTTTTTTTTTATTTGATACTATATTGTAGTCAACATCGCAAACACACTTTAAAAGATGTTGGAATGAGGACACAAAGTAAAGTCTAAACGTAAGGAAAATTCTGTCCTTTGAAAAATACTGCGAATATATTATAATTCTGTTTTATGTAGGCACTACAGAGTCGAACACAACATTAATACATTCTACCATTTATTTTGCTCCAATTTACGTCATAAATTATTTGAGCTAGGACTAGAAGAGAGCTATTATTTTTTTTTTACTTATAACGCTAAAAAGTAAATTAATCTTCCGACTGGATTATTACAAAAACTTTATTTCATTTCACTTTTCAAAGCGAGCCGAGTTTGAATGTGAACCTAATTATTTCATTCTTTACTAAAAGGCCTCGACGGAGGAGCGAACCTTTTAATTTTGAAATTCGCCCGTCGGGGCGCTGCACCGACCGAGACAAAATAAAAAGCCTCGGATAGTGTGTACTCGCCGCTAATTGAACACAGTAATGGCTGAATAAATTTGTTTGGACAATAAAGACGGTTAAAACTGAACTATGTCCTATTGTTGGGGTCCAAATTGCTAATTTGACCGCGCAGATTTAATTATGCATGCCACCCGGCAGTGTGGGAGTCATAAAGAGGGTGTCATAGACAGCCCTGTTTATAATGTAGCGAGCGCTCCATCCAACCCAACCCCGCACGCGCCAAGTATTCACTTTTTATTACGCCGAATTTTGCAGCCACATACATGTCGGGCGGAATGTGTCTACGAGCAGTTATTGTTTTAAGCACCTAGAAGTACTGTAATTATGACCCCGGCTCGGTTAATTATTCATTCCTCCCTTAGCAAACGAAGCCTTTATCTGGCAGGAATATAGTCAAAGTTCAGAGCCGTACTATTAATTCTTAAATAGTTTAGGGTATGTCGCTACGTAACAGAATGTAGGGGTTATGTTCTTAACTTTATTAATGACTGCTTAATGAAAATTAATAACAAATTACATTGTACTTGTATTAACATTATAGCGTGATGAATGTTAAATTATTAATTAACGTAATGAATTTTGAACTACACTCGCTTACAATATCATTTAATCTAATCCTTGTTATTGTCAAGCATTTGTCATAATGTAAGTATCGGATTATTTATAAATATAATATGAATAAAATTAGAAAATATTACAACGGATTTCGTATAAAAAAATTCGGATGACTTCGTTTGACGTCACTGACGTTATAATTCGTACGAGCCATTCTCGTAAGTTTGCTTCCGAGTGCTCCATATCAGAAGTAATATTCTGCAAGATTACACTTCACAAGAGGATAAAGCTTCATCATACTGCGAGCGACAAGCTAGATTACATGGCCGGGCTATTTGTCCGTGACGTAAACGGTTACGTGCAATTCCCTACATCATCTCTTTGATAGTGAAAGCGACGCACGAAGCACCATGCCCAAATACCAATTTGCTACTGCATCATATGTGCAATCTATTCATTAAAATCGTGTAATGTAACATCACGTCTGTAATCACTGAAGAGGTATGCAGAGGAGTGTTTTATTCCCACATTTCACCAGTTTACGTTCCTCCATTGTGGAGTGTAAATATTGTTTTTTATTTATTTTATATTCACTTTGTTCTTTATTATCTATTTACTTCTTGGTAATAAGAATGTTAATCTCCGTTGAATTCTTTTCAAACTATTCTAACAGTGATAAAAAAAATTGTATTATTTATTACTTATTATATTTATTTTGTGTTATATTAAACATATGATATTTATTTTGTACTATCTCTAATTTCAAACATTTCCTTATCTCGATAAAATATTTGTACTAGAAAAAGATTATAATAGATACAAACCGTTATAACAAAAGTGTTATGTTCTTCCATTCCGTGCTTTTCTACGTTTTTAATACGAAAATATATTCTATTTTTTTAAGTTTAGTAGCACACAAATGACTCCTGCATTTTGGTGACATAACACAGAGCAGCATTTTGGCCGAGACGAAAATGCAGTCAGTTAAAAAGTGTTTTAATATTTCTGTCTGCATCACGCGTCCCATAAATTTCCAGAAAAAACAGACTTTTTAAAAATGACAGGATTTTAATTTTACAAACTTCTCTGAGGACTTATATTTTGGTGGTCCTAATCTCGTAATATATATATATATATATATATATAT
>DWTO01001271.1:0-16772 GCA_018244755.1 Jemadia pseudognetus
TCGTTTGGGATCAGATGGCCGTGTGTGGAGATGAACATTTATTTATTTACTAATTCTGAGAAGATATTTACGTCTTGCGGTTCATAATCTGAATGATTGAGGGTGTCATGTTTTTGGAACTATCACGCCTGTAATCCCCAAGAAGGCGGCAGCGGGGTGCTACACTCCCACAATTCACCAGTTACGTTTACGTCCCACTACGGAATAGGTGGTGAGCTTATTGCCATACGCCGCACATTAATCCAATAAACGTCTTATTATCCACTAATACTAGTTTAGTTTTCGAAACAAGTGATCGTGCATGAAGAGAATGATGTATTCGTATGTACCTATAAGAAGCAGGTGATGATATAATTATTACTAAATCTACACTAACAGTTGTCTTATCTTAAAGATCTACAAACGAGTATTATTAGTTGCATATGTACTTATCTACTCGTAAATACAGACGCTGGCCACTTATGCTGCTCTCTGCTTGGTGACTACACCAGTCGTATAAAAAAAATCAAACAGCTGACTTCATGCTTAATGCTACATTTGCTACGTACGAATCAAAACTATAAGAGTTTATTTAATTACGTGTATGCAAACCAGTAAAATGACTAACAACGAACGACACCTGTTCTGGATACTAATGTTTATTCAAAAAGGAAATAGTAGAAACCACAAGGTGGAATGCGGCTTGAAAACCTCTTTTTTGCATACTGCATAAATATTTACTGTGGTAAGGATGTGCGGTTTTCTTGTATACATTGCATTTATGTAGGAAGAGTTAATTAAATGTAAATAAAGAAAATCCGTGCCGGGGCGGAGTAAGAATACATTCCGCGACTCCGCGCCGGGATACAACATGTCGTAAGAGGCGACTAAGCCCGCCGCTAGCGGATCGCAGTATGGCGAAGTCTGCCTAGCCATAGCTATATGTTCTGGTCGCCTATGGACAGCAGATCCCCAACCCCCATGCTCAGCGTGGGATTTATGGGCATAACCCCTCAGGGGAGGCCTAAGTCCAGCAGTGGACTGCAACAGGCTGATGACAACGATGGCTTATAAAAATTATTCATTGAAAAAGAACACTCCTACTAAGCCATCAAAGCATTGTGCTACCAGAAAGCGCATCTGTCTGTTCGCTCAATTAATAAAAAAAGCATTTAAAATTACTAGAATAATGTGTAACGCGAACTGCTATGGAATTATTGAATACTAAGAAAGGATGGAAATACATACAGAGCGTAACTGATTACCTACTGCATACCGTTACAATTCTTCGTAAAAAGAACCGCATATTAATTAGTGCTATGAATTAAAATATTATACACGATTAACCACGCGACGTCACGCCTGGAATCCCCGATACGTATGATACGTAACGAGGTACCTGCACGCCGAATTAACTCTATACGGTCGTTAAGGGAGTAATCGTTTTAATTACCCTTGTAATATGTATGTCTATTATATGAGCCAATTTTGTAAAAACCCATACATGCGTGGAACCCTTTACGGAAACTAATTAGCTGTGTAGGTCATTTGAATATACTAATGAATATTACCTATTACGGTAGGTTCACACACGTCGAGTTGACATTGAGCGGACGAGCAACGGTGGAGTGAAATGACAGGATGGCTAGAAAATGTACACCTGCCGTAACTCTTTGGTCAAGTCAAGATTCGGCCATAGATCTATTACCTGCCAAGTGCGTTATATTTAACACTAAGTACTAAACATCTTCATAACAAGTTTGTACTTTCGAAACAAAGCGATAGTAAAATCGTGTTAGTGTGCATAGGTAATGACGTACTTAATTATAAAAAGTTACGTTACATTTGCATCAATACTTAGTAATTATATGTATGTAACTTATAATAATTGATATTATCTATTAAAGTGACAATGATACTGTATATTTAATCATATGCACGATTAAATTAGATCATACGGATCCAGTCTGGTACAATTTGGATTTTTCTAACTTAGATTTTCTAGTAGTGGCTCGGAGTCTGGATATGTAATCGGTGTATGACAATAGGCTCACCATCTATTCCATAATGGGATATAAACGTAACTGTACAAACGACTAAGTGTACACACCTTTACCTACCTCGGGCATTAAAGGCGTGATATTACGCTTTTTTGTATATAGATACATGTTAACCTACCATTAGAAACGGGCCTTGGTACATCCTTATCTGACAAGTTAATAAATGTGTGCGTATTTAAACTAAACTGCCTATTCACTTCCTATTCATTAAGGTCCGTTTTCAATGTGCGAGGCATAAACATGCCTTACTGAGAATATACGCGTCTCCATTATACAAGTGTCATTTGAGTGATATTGTTCAGATGCGAATGTCATATCAGGTCAAGGTCTTGTCCGGTTTATAATTATTGAGATTTTCGACTGTCAATGCTCTCTACTTACCTTTTAAGGATCTATGATAACGGTAATAAAGACGTAAATTGTTAAGACGAATTCTAATTCATGTTCGTATGTCTTCTGACTTTCTCGTCGGTCGTGTTGGTTGCAAACGCGACTGCCGATCGAGAGTTTCTGGGTTATAATCCCAGGTCGGGCACTAAAGGATTTTCTAACTTAGAATTTGTAATAGTGGCTCGGAGTCTAAATATGTGTATGGTATATCGCAATAGACTTACTATCTATTCTATAGTCAGACATTGACGTAAATGGTGATACATGAGAGTGTACTACACTCTTCTGCCTACGTCGTCGAGGAGTACAGGCGTGATGTTACGTTAGATATGTCCCATGAGAGGCATATAACCAATGTTCGCCTCGCGTAGTTTCAAAGTGCCTTCACGATAATGGACTGAACAGTGCGTGCTAAATGCATTATATACGCGCGCTGATTTTAATTGCCACGTAACGACAGGCCGTGACACGTTATAAGATGTAACGTTAACAACAAGATTATAACATTGTTGTTGACGTAATAATTAAGTGCGTACAATAAAATGACTGCCTCGTTGGTCGTGTTGGTTGCAGGTGGGACTGACGATCGGGAGGTCCCGGGTTCGATTCCCGGGTCGAACACTACAAAAAATTTCTAATTTACATTTTCTAGTAGTGGTTCGGAGTCTGGATATGTGTCCGATGCATGGCGATAGGCTCACCACCTATTTCATAATGGGACGTAAACTTAACCGGTGACACGTGGGAGTGTTCTGCATTCCTCTGCCCACATCTTCGGGGATTACAGGCGTGAAGTTACGTTTTTGGTTTAAGTAAAATGTGTTTTTAGTAAAATGTGGTTTAAGTAAAATGTGGTTTAAGTAAAATGTGGTTTAATTAAAATGTTTTCGGTGTCTTTTTAATAACGCGTAACAAAGTTAAGATGGAGACCAATCACCTACATTGCTAACATTTGGATTGTCAAATTGATTTGTTGCTCAAAACGGAAATCCTGGTAGTCGGGTCACGAAAACGGTCCGTATAAAAAAACAAAGACAACCAACAGTGACAACCGAATCAGTAGCTGACGGTATGAAATTCAGTGTATATAAAAAAAACGTTAGATACTATAAATAGTACGCTATAATATCGTTATCATAATATTCGACAACAAATTCGCATTGCGAGAGACCCAGCAGGGGGAGAAATTTATTGATATTTGATTGTAATCCGGCAGTGTCAATAGGATATTCGTTGAATGAAATTAACTGGGCAATGTAATTCTTAAACTATATTCGTTCACGAACAAGATCGAAGTTCGTCTTTAGTTTCCGTAAATCACAAATGTTTTCACACCTTTGACAAATAATACGTATATGCTTTACCCGCTAGCCCGCTAACAATTCACTTCAATTTTGAACATATTAGAGGTAATGTCTCAATCGCCAAGACTAGCAACACACCTTTAAGCAACTACGAAGAGAATGGACACTAAGTAACATTAACTACAATGATACTAAAATATATTAATGCGAAGTTACTAGTAATGTTACGAATGAATACTAATTGTAATAATAACAAGTAATATTAAATGAAGAAACGAACAATAAAACACTTATACCTACAATCCTTTTCGAGGTCGTTTGAATATGTCCAAAGGCGGTTGAATGCTCGTTGCTTTTCTCTTTATATAGAAAATAATAAGCAAACACTACTGCATAAGAATATACAAAATAGCGGTACAAAGATTTTTACCTGCATTTACATGAAACTTGTCTTTAAGTATACTACCCATCCCAATTAGACCGTATACACAGATGTTTTTGAATCGCCATAGGCTCGCGTTCGACTAAAATCTACATCGCATAATATGTAGCATCTACTAGGTACTTTGGTAGAGATAGATATTAGTCCTTGGGAGGACTTGGACACAACAGATTGTTGCTACGAACAAGTTTCACACACCGGTCGTATAAATTAATCATTGTGCATGTATGCAAATTACCGTCCTATCTTCTCCGCTAACATATTAGAATCTTCAGATTCTAACCTACTTCAACAGTATAATTTATTATAACAATGCTAATTTTATAATTTGCTTTACGCATAAATGTACATAAATAATAATTGTATTTATTCAGTATTTACCTATTTATTAATCAGTAGTTACCTATTTACTGTTATTTAAATTGTCATTGTAGTAGCGGAGTATAAATACAGGGTTGAAAATTAGTACCGTAGTCTTAACCGAACCTGAACCAGTCCCTGACCAACACGTTCCACTATATATACATGACTGCTTCGATATCGTGTTGGTTGCAAGCGCGACTAGCGATCGAGAGGTCCTGGAGTCAGATCCCTGGTAGGGCAGTACTGATTTTTCTAAGTGACATTGGATATGTCTGGATATGTGCCCGGTGTATGGCAATAGTCTCACCACCTGTTCCATGATGGGACGTAAACGTAACTGGTGAAACGTGGCTGTGTACTGCTTTTCTCTGCCTACCCCTTTGAGGATTACAAACGTGACGTTACTACTCTTTAAGACTTTCAATCGCGATCGAAAATATTGGTATCGGTAACCGGTGCGAGTAAAGCGAGGTATATTCGATAACTTTCACATAAATCGTTAATATCACGCCTCGAGATTTTCGCTAGTTGCTCGGTGGCGATTGCCTTCCTGTTTACGGTTAAATTTAACCTATAGTTAATAGCAATTGGACCTTAATATAATACTGTATAGTATATAGTGTAGTGTACAGTGTGTGTATGTAGTGTGTATGTATGTAGTCTTTAGTGTGTATGTGTAGTTAACAAGTATCTTAATGTTTTTCTTAAGTAACCTTTATTTTGTTTAATACTGTTTGTAAGCTTACTTGGACATATGGTAATTTTGCGTCATTTCTTTTGAACTGCGCTTAATTAGATAATTCCGTTTAAGAAGTGAAACTTCAAAATTTCCGATACTTAGATTAGCCGATCTGTGAGAAAGTGTTGAGTTAAATCTTGGGTTTGCTATTCGTTTATATAAATAATGGATTGCGATAAATAAATAATTCCTTTTTTATCTTATTTGAGACATTTTCACACAAGGCCACCTGATCCCAATGTAAGTATTAAGATAGCTTGCATTACGGTAGCCGGATTAAATACAAATATTCATGTAAATTAATGTATGCTTATATAGTAGGTACTCTTTTTACACCCAAACACTTGTGCTCGCCATAAACAAATACTTATATTTTATTCTGTGTGAGATCGAATCCACAACACCCGGCTTAATAGTCAATTTTACTAATGACTAGCCAGTCTGACTCAGTAACCGTAGACAGTTAATCGGAGTTCATTATAATTGTTCGTGACTTATAGTAGACAGCTTTTTGTTACAAATCGCGTTTGTCACATGAAATGATTAATCAAATTCCACGGAGTTCAATCATCAGCTGATTGCATGTTAAATAAGAATTGACCTTACACCGAGGTTCAAATCCTATATCCGATATCGTTCGTATACCACAATATCGTTGATAATGACATATCAATCATTATCATTGATAGTTTCGTTTCATAATTATATGATTTGTACATAACAAGGTATGATTTGAAAATAATTCACTCGCCTCGTACCAAACGACCTTAGAAGTAAATAGTGTTTACTATACGCCAAGTGAAACTTTGTAGCACAAATATTGGCCAACACTTCACTATTGTTTAAATGTATTACGACACACAATTACTTATAAAATTTAATGCCAGTTTCAACCGCAAGCATGTTCGTTGTAGTTCACAACTTTTACCTATACTTTAGTCTAATGTACCTTTCCCGTTATTACGCCATCGTTTTAGTTCAAAAGAGCTCAATATACAGCGTATTATTGGGAGCAAACGTTAACGCGATTGAAATAGTGGACATTTAATTAAGGCTAAATTACGTTACGTAACATCATGTCTGTAATCTTCGAAGAGCTAGGCAAAGGAGTGTAGTACACTCCCGTGTTTCGCCAATTAAGTTTACGTCCCACTATGGATAGATAGTGAGTCTATTGCCATACTCCGGGCACATATCCAGACTTCGAGCCACGACTAGTAAATCCACGATAGTGCCCGACTCGGGATTTGAACCCAGGACCGGCAGGCTGGGCAGGCATACCGGCACGATCGGCAATCAACAAGACCACCGAGTCTTATAAATTATTTCATATATTAAATGCAATATTAAAATGTTACAAAAAAAATTACGTCAAAAAAACATTGCTCTTTCCTATGACGAATTAATTAACAAAACAAACGCGATACGGCGCCGCTTTTGCGAGCAAACATATAAATATGCATTGGATAAATATCACAAAAGGTCGTTTATGAAATGGCTCAGGCGGGAACGTGGGGCTCCAATTAATTTTGTAAGTCCGAACTCTTTTATTAAATTATAAAATATACGCGCGGCTGACCGCCCGCTCCCAACTTGTGATATGTCAATTTCATAATTAAAATGCATTTGACCGTGCAATAAGGGCTGCCGAGATTAAGGGCGGCGAAATTAAATGTTTGAGCGGCCGAGTTAACACGGAACTCTGGAAACATGAACGAAACGATCGAGAAATTTCGACAAATATAATTAAAAGAATCGACTTGAATAATTGAAAACTCATCCTGATTAACGCGGCTTTGTGAACATGTTATTATTATTCGGTTACTCCGAATTTAAATTGAATCGGGAAAAGACTCAACATTGTCCCTATAATAATAAATTTAATAACAATTTGTGTTATACAAAATACTATCTTACAAAATAATTTCATAACAATTTGTGTTACACAAAATAATATCTTATATTGAAAATTGCTATTAAATCATGGGTTTAATTATAGTATGGACTGATATTCTTGTCAACAATATGACTAACTTACCTAAGCTTGAATGTCAAAATGTATGGTACAATCAAATCACTTACAGAACAAAGAGAAACATGTCGAGATCTAATTGAGAGAGTAATTCGTTATTGAGACTTTATCTGCCAGCCTCCATAATGTTTGGACTGGTATTTCTGATCGTAGATAATTTACAATTAAAGTTGAGAAATAGCACCGGCGATAGCATTCTGATACGAGATATTACACCCTTGTAGCCGTGAGTCGTAAAACGTACTAGTAAAAGCAATGGTATTAAAACTACTGATTGCCTCTTATATTTGCTTACCGATAAAATGTGTACTAATTCTCGTGCACAATAAATCTAAAATACTTCCATTGCTGACTGACCGATCGATCAACACAGAGACTTCATAAACTAAGCTGAAATGTAAATCGAAATTGCGCAGATTCGGTACAAACGAGTCTGAAAAATTTATTCACATACTCCTGCGCTTAGAAAAAAGGTATAAATATTTTATTATTTATAACTTGTGAACCGTCAGGATATTTACAGGCAGTGTACAGTTCACACCATCAGATTCTCGCTTACCGTGCTTATGGTACATTGCAAGTGATTTTTGGCGGAGGATGTGCGTGTGAAACTTAATTAACAATTGCGTAAGCCATTACAAGCGGTCAAACAGTGACGGAACAGCAAAATCTCGTCACAAATCACCTTTCCCGCCGTCAGAAATGAGAAGGAAACGGGTATTGAGCCTGATCCGGCAACGCGAAGGTCGTTAGCTGGATAATGCCGGAGTGTAGCCGGATCGTGTCGAGTAACGATTTAGGCGGTGCTACCCTCAGGGCAGCTGTGATTCAGAGGTAAGCCATCACTACCGTTCACGAAATACGCGTTCATTAAACATTTCAAGGTAATGTAGCCTTTGACCGTTTCCGTCAAGATTTAAACTCGATAAAGCTCGATCGGAACTTAGGAATAAGGCAAATATAGTGGCTAAAGGTTACTTATAAGCTAGAACTAGAATTGAAACATTAAATATTATTGTAAATAGATCGTGAATTAACATATTGGATTCAATTGTGATTATTTTTTAATATTACAAAAACGCCTCTTTATACAATTATAACACAATTCAAAGTAATTTTGTATTGTAAAATGATCCATGTCAATAAATCCTAAAACATTCATTTGAGCTCACGAATACTACACAAAAAATACCATAGACAAGCTATTTCCTGAATAACTTAAGAGTTATTCAATATTTATCAACTTCAACTTTAATAAGAATCAACCAAAATTTTATCACTAATCTAATGAAATGTTATTGGATAATAAAATGATAATTTAAACAACAGCATGACATAATTTGTGAGTGCTGAAGTAACAATATTTGTGGCGTTCTGTATCATAGATTACATTGACCCTGTACTGTCGTTAAATATCACTTTCTAAATCTATCTAAAGTTAATTTTGGCCGATTGGCATGACGTATCTTGTATCTTTGTTGACCAAGTTCTAGCTGCGTGTCGGTACAAAATTATAATTGCACAGCATTATAATAATTACGCTTAATGGCAAACAAGCATTTTTATATCGCAACGTGTAAAAGGATAAGCAATAAAACATGTGGCAATTCTCACCATTTATTATATAGTAATAAATATTTACATTTGTATTTATTTACATAGCTATTCACAATAAAACAACATTTGCAACAAAACCATGGAATAAAAAATACAATAGCGAAATTATTACTCTGGTACCCTTAGTTTTAATCGGTTAAATATAATTCACAATCTAATTTAAAATCAAACAGACATTTTGATAAAATAATACAAATTCCAAATGTAAATAATGATGACCAGAAATTAAAAATATGTTAATAGGGTACCTTCGTTCCTTAAATACCTTCAAAAATGGAATATTTAAGTTTTCGCTATTGTTACAATAATTTACTATAAAATTAAATAACCATGGTATATTATTCTACAATACCACAATTACTAGACCATCGTAGAATAACATACGATAAGACCAAACGGTATATAAACTAAAAAAGGCAGGAGGTGTACAGCGGTAACAACTTTGTTGCTCGTTTTAGAAAATTTTGAAATAAAACAATCTTGTCATGCTTAAATGTGTACCATGGATAATGTCGAAAGTGCCCCAGTACTCAGTGCCTCCATTACCTAAACGATCGTGGAAATAGATAGCAGTGTATTGGCGGGTGTAATTCAACCTGTACATATTTACAAAGGCTCTAATTTGTTTACAATAATAAGCACAGGAAAGAGGACAAGAGGAAAACTACAAGAAAAGTATATATGAAAAACAATTTCATACAGAACAAGGAAAATTCGAAGCTATTAAAGATACAAAAGAGTTAAAAAGGTGGATATTGTTAATAAGAACGGAATAGAAATGTTAGATTTACGTCATAGAGACATTATAGAAATATAACGTCACTTAAGGGAGTTAATACGAACGAAGAGTTCCATAACATGATATATTTTTCTAAGGGGAGCCGGTGGGTATTGAAAGATGTTAAGTATGACAGAATCGGAAGAGATAGTGATCGGTTGACATGACTATACCACTTCAAGGAATAGTAGCAAAAGCATGATAGGGAATCCCGCTATCTAACTCCACAACCGCGTATTTGTGCTAAGTATATGACTAGAGTTATCTACCGACCGTATTTACCTTGAGAGCCGGGAGGCTGGAAGCCGTATCCAGAAGCGCCCACTACAACTCCGCTGGTTTGAGACGGGTCTCCGGGGGGTGATGGGGGGAACACCACGGGACCTGCCAAGAAGAGAATATATAAATATAAGCAAATCATATTTTTTTACAACATTAAAAATGTTGGAAATACTGGTGAAGAAATATAGAATCTCATAATCGTTTAGCTTTATCATACAACCGTTAACGTTAATGTAGTAACGAACACGTATGTATAAATTACAAAAATTTCAATGTTGTGTAAAATAATTGTTTTGTACAAATTTACATCAGCTTAAGCACCTTATTATTTCCTCATTCAATTACATTATTATTAAAATTTGTTTGAGGAACATTAAAGAAAACAGGTAACAATTTACTTCTTGCTAAATAAAAAAAACATGTGCTTATTTTAAATGTAGTCATTTTATATTTAATTATACTCATTTCAGAAGTAACTGTTCCATACACAGCGTATCAAAAACCAATTCGCAATTCGGTCTTGCCTATTGAATCTCTATTCGTTCACTCTATTTATTCCTACTTTTGCAATTGAAACAAATAATTAATTCAATACTAACACAAATGAAATAGTTTATATCAACACCTCTACTAATATAAAATTATATTATGCTTGTCACTTTTCATAAAATCATTCACATTTTAATAGATGCTATTGAATGTTTATGAATATAAAGTTATACATATGTATATATGTACTACATTATACTTATCGGATGTCACTTTCTCTGTAAATTTACGAGGTTAACGATACTTCGCAATTGCATATAAAATTCTATAAAATGTGTCAAACTTTCTCATTACATAAACCAGCGGTAAGGATGTAATCGGAAGTAACACTGATTTAGTGGATATTTTTACAACTTATTATGAGTTTGTTAAAACCGTTAAATGTTACGTCCAATCCGACAACTTCATGTGTGTTGATAGAGACACTTTAATGCGCATATATGATAATATGACATGTTATTATTGCAAATAAATCATCTATTCTAATCACCAACATTATTGGGGTTACTTTATAATGTGTAAAGCCAAAAGATTACAATGAAAATAAAGATTGAGTAAGATATGTCTAAGTGTTTTGTGTTGTGGAAACAGCGAAACGACACATCACCTAATGGACGTCATTATAATGAATATCAATTAAAAGTTACAAACAAAAAAATTGCAATCTCGTGTGTTTTCAAGATACTACTAGATAACGCAAGTACTGCGACTCCGTGGCAGAAACAGGAGCGGCGGTTTCGGCAAAAAACGTTACAACACCCTTCAAATATGCAGCCATACAAATATTGCCATCAACATTCTTGACACACAATTTATATTTTTGATTATTATAATAATAATAACCAAATATTTCTTCCAAATTATTTACGTCATTTCCCACTTTAATGCCGTATATGGGTCTAGTGTTTTCATTCCAGCATACCCATGTATCAGAAACAAAGGATTTACTTATAAACTATCAAGAAATATGTGACATTTTGTTGCAAAGCAATGCCGCTAAATTTGCATGTCCGTACAAGGCGCTCGAGAAGGTCGGATAACGACTGGTCTTCATGTTTATAAAGTATGGCTGAATCTATGTATACGCAGAAACTCGTTTTAGCGTGTGGTCATGTGCTTTGTCTTTGTTGTGGGCAGTTCGCATTGCATCATGCCACTAAGGGCCTGTGGTTTTTATTCAAATATCGTCGAATGTGTTACAAGGCGCAAAGAGATGTTGCCATTATTAGCGCTGACCACGTCTCCGCTTCTTTCACAAGACAGATTAGATTGACAGTCTCGATAGATAAGTACATTCCGTACGTGAGAGGACGAGTAAGCGACTTCTTATAACGAATGACAACTACTGGTAATACAATATAATACTAGACGCGCACCAAACACATCAGAAGAAATCACACAGTATAAAGGTTGATTTATTGATAAATGTAATTGATAAAATTGCATTTCATAATGAAATTGAACAAATGTTTTTGGCATATATCAAACAACTATTAGGTCCGATCAAAATAATACCGCTGCACTTATTACTACCGGTACGTTTAAGAATCAGAAGTCTCCAGAAATCGACGTACATGTATGAAGAAAGTATTGAATGTAGGGCACTTTCTAGGGTTAGAGATATTTGACAGTGATCGCCCTGACTTGATTTGATTAAAGCAATTTGTATTGTGGTCTGAAGGGTGTGCGTACTGCTTCAATTATATAACGTAATATCATCGTAATATCACGCCTGTAATCCCCGAAGAGGTGGGCAGAGGAATGTAGTACGTTCTCACGTTCCACCAGTTACGTATACGTCCCACTATTGAATAGGTGGTGAGTCTATTGCCATATACTGGACACATTTCCAGACTCCGAGCCACTACTAGAAAATCTTAAGTATGAAAATCTGATAGTACCCGACCCAGGATTAGAACCAAAGACCTCCGATCGGCATTCGCGCTTGCAATTAACACGACCAACGAGACAGTCAATTGAAATATAGTCCAGTCAATTACATAACGTACGTAAGTATCTCAATCCTTCGGAGCAAGCGCGTCTGTTATTAAGTATTTATCAAGTAATGTAATCTGTGTATTACTGCACGAAATGCACTTATACTAAGGCTTACTTAGTAATTAATAATCCTTTTCCAGTAGTCCCGTTTATAAGTCGCACTAACTAATAACCCTATTTTATTTAATTCAAATAACTCTAACAGTTGACTGCCTCATTGGTCGAGTGGCTGTTCGGCTGCTGTTGGATTTTTCTATATTGAAATTTCTAACGTTGTCTCGGATTCTTGATTTCTGCTCGGTGTATGGCAGTACGTTCAGCAACTATTTTATAGTGGGCCGTAAACGTAACTGGACAAACGTGGGAGTGTTATACACTCCTCCGCCTACCTCTTCGGAAATTACAGGCGTGAATTTACGTTGATGTTGCAATTAATTATACCCGTAGTACCCTTTTCGGTATCGGTTTCAGACGTCCACGAACACCAGTTCTCTTGTTTTATTATAAACCATTACTTTCGAGACCTTGTTAAAAACGACAATGTGGTTGCCGCGCTGTTTTATAAAAGTGATCTATTACGTATCACGAATTTCCTCCGGCGGCCTTCAGTTATTGTAATTACAGTTGAGCGTTAAACAGCTCAGTCGCAACCGAATATCGCTCTAATACCAAATAAGATGTTACGTGCGATGTAATTAAACGATAAGTGAACTAATTGAAGTACAAATTGCATTGACATTCAAGGATATTGAAATTGTTACGATATGACGCGATAGTGTACGCGTAAACATTTATGTGCTCGATATTTATTGATTAAAATTGTGCAACGGAAATTCTTACAAATGTTACAAATACAACCTGCTAAAATTAATCAGAACTCGATTGTCAGTTGTAATTATTGTTATATCGCCAGTCCAGATCTCTTACGTGGTAGGCAGAGAGTACCAGATGATAAATTAATAACCTTACAGACTTGACAAGATTGATTAGATTCATTGTCATAAGACAAAATTCAGAATATTCGAAAAAACCTTGCCATCTTCGCTTTTAACATTTATTGTAATGAACCGTTAATAAATTTAATATAACAATTTAAGGTAAACAGAATATTTCTGAAAACCCTACTAGATATATTATATTAGTCAAGGCAAATCAAAATTTGTCGAGAAACAATAAATTTCTAACAGCAAACCCACCATTTTATGGCAAAGTATTATCATTTACACCATTGTATCTAATTAAATCGTCAGTACATTCAACCAGGATAGATAGTACAATGTGGCCAATGGGTAAATAGGTCGCAATGACTAACGCTCATTGATAATCATACAATATATTTATAGGTAAAATGTCGCCTATAGAAAATTATCGCTTTGTACTGGACAAAATATCCGCATTTTGAAATACACAATAACGCTTCCAACGACTATCACATGACACGAGAAGTAAAAGGATTTTGTATACAATGGATAGTGAGACGCGTGTGACAGCGTTTCCTAAACTATTTTAATATAATAGGAAGGTATAAAACAATGTTACCTATGCTTTTAGAAATTATATGTAAAGAAAAACATTCTCTAATTGTTTAAAACGCAATAAATCATTAACATATATGGATCGACATTAAATGTACGTGCACTACAGCCTTCACTTTTTTTAAAATACGGATTATTATCCAACGCCTCCCTCCCCTTTTCAAAGTGAAGTGCATAGAGACAAGAATAATATTTCGAATAATATTCGCACGTTGAATCAAGGTATTTCGGAAATAATATCTATTAACGAATTACAAATATTACAACCAGTTATTGGCATACAATTATGTAAATCATTGGCAACTGGCTAGCCTAGCAATAGCCAATAAAATTAACATAAGGTTGAGAAGCGCTGGCGTACGCTTTTAATAGGATTATAATTGGACATGTTGTTAAAACGAGTACATTGCTAAAGTCCGGCGCGACATTGAAATATCACGAAACAGTCTGCAACCATCCGACATCTGATGTGCCCGATTATCCAACATCCATTTAATACGCAATTAAAACCACCACGCTTATTATTCTTCCATCGTATCTATTCTTTGTGTTATAACATTTATTATTATTATTGCATGCTTATTGGCAATGGAATAACAAAGACTCGTTGCTGCGTTTGTCATAAACGTCAGTGTTGCGAGAATAACTACATTATGTACAAGTGGAATAATGAATATTACACTACATTATTACATACCTTTTAGTTTAAACTAGACAATAACAAATGTACTATATAAACGCACTTTCGCGCCTGTAATCCTCGAAGAGGTACGCAGAAAAGTATAGTACACTCCCACTTTCACCAGTTACGTTTACTTTCCGCTGTGGTATAGGACCTAGGAATCTAAGTCAAAAAACCGAATAGTGCCCGACCCGGGATTTGAACCCAGGACCTCTAGATCTAGTCGCGCTTGCAACCAACACGACCAACGAGGCAGTCGATAAATTTAATATAAACGGAATATTAACATTAGCGGTAAAATAGTTTGCTGATATTAATATTACATTATTTAGTTAAATTTTTTTCATAGTACATAACGGTAACTAGTAATTTCACGCCCGTAAATTCTTGATTAGTCAATTTGGAAGTGTAGTAAGTGCATTTAATTGCGAGAAATAACTTGAATACATTTAGTTAATAGCATTAAATTTGTTTTTATGTTTATCTATTTAATTGATCGTGATATGAATACAATTACCCGCAGATTTTACGATAGTCTTAGGAAACATTTGCATGGATTAGAAAAAGCTGTGAAATCGTAATGTGTTTAGACAATTCCAAATCGGATTTACAAATTTGCACTTTTTTTATAACGTTTTTATATAACTTTGATATAAGAAACATGTATAACTATTACATACGTTACGTCTAAAGATGGATGTAAATGTAGGCTCGAATTAAGTCGAATTAAGTAATTATATTTTCGAGGTGAAACTGATGCTCGACAAAACGTTAATTTTCTATAATAAACGAATTCATGTTTAGCCCGCTAAACCGCACATTAGATGAAAAACACGAAAAGCAGTTTAGATATTCTTTTTATTTAAAACGTGTGTAAAAAATTCTAACGCAACAAAACTTCGTTTTTAACCATCAGGTATGGTTAATATTGGTTAATATGTAACCATTGTTACGAAGATAAAAGTACATAATATGTAATGTGCAAATATTTTTTCAAATTCCTTTCATTAAATTATAGTTTACATCTATCTAATATGATATGTAGCTAAATCAATATTTTAAGGATAGATAATTTCTGGCTTACATATTAAATATTATACATATTAAAGTATGTTTCTTTTTATTAAGTAATAGGCTTTCGTTTGACTGCTATCCTACCTGCTGGAAAGCAAGATGCAGCCTAGGATGCAGCAAAACGATTTAGGAAACCGTTTCGTTTATGATATGTGGATGGTACCCTGCCGTACGTCTACACGTTCGATAGTAGAACGGAGCAGGTGGAACCAGATTGTTGAATCTTGTGCGCACTCTCCAAACTGTATCCGATAGAATAATACAAAACGAGCAATTATTATATTATTTATATTATATAACAGAATTCTCCAATTTGGAAAAATACCAATTAACAATGATATTAATATCCTCAATTTCAAAATTCCAATTCTCTTGCGTGAAAAATATTGATTTATAGGCTTTCAGGCAGTACGAATTGCAATTTAAGTACCTACTTACCTGTTCTACTACCGGTTCGTAATGAGTGCCTATTTCTCACGGCTTGCGTAATTGTAATTAACAAAAAAATTAATAATAATTTAAGACAATGTCATTTCAAGGTTATGCTTAAAACACTTTCATACGTACACAACTTTTATTATTTATTAGTATTTTATATAAAAGAAAAAATATTTATTTACTTTGTATGTACATATGGCATGTAATATCAATATCGTTGCCTATTTCCTTTTTTTGTAAATTTTGTATACACCTAGAAAGACGAATTATAAGAATCTTGTTCTTAAAAGTGCCTGGTGAAATGCCGTTTTGCCTTCACCATAGACAATGTCTGCAAGCCTTTTCATTAAATGTACAACAGTCGAACGGTCTTTTAGACAAATGAATAAATATTTTACCGCTTTTGCACATCGTATAACACGGTAAGGTGCGTATATACCAAGCCCTTTATTTTCACAGAACATGGCATATTAATTTGGGAGCAGACCACGAGTTAAAATTAATTTTGAT